>JAVLUX010000027.1:375000-620000 GCA_032164185.1 Moxostoma hubbsi | reverse complement strand
CAGATGCTGGTGTTACTGGGGGAGATAAGATCAGATACTGGTGTTACTGGGAGAGATCAGATCAGATGCTGGTGTTACTGGGGGAGATCAGATCTGATGCTGGTGTTACTGGGGGAGATCAGATCAGATGCTGGTGTTACTGGGGGAGATCAGATCATATGCTGGTGTTACTGGGGGAGTTCAGATCAGATGCTGGTGTTAATGGAGGAGATCAGATCAGATGCTGGTGTTACTGGGGGAGATCAGATCAGATGCTGGTGTTACTGGGGAAAATCAGATCAGATGCTGGTGTTACTGGGGGAGTTCAGATCAGATGCTGGTGTTACTGGGGAGATCAGATCAGATGCTGGTGTTAGTGGGAGAGATCAGATCAGATGCTGGTGTTACTGGGGGAGATCAGATCAGATGCTGGTGTTACTGGGATAGATCAGATCAGATGCTGGTGTTACTGGGGGAGATCAGATCAGATGCTGGTGTTACTGGGGAAAATCAGATCAGATGCTGGTGTTACTAGGGGAGTTCAGATCAGATGCTGGTGTTACTGGGGGAGATCAGATCAGATGCTGGTGTTACTGGGAGAGATCAGATCAGATGCTGGTGTTACTGGGGGAGATCAGATCAGATGCTGGTGTTACTGGGGGGAGATCAGATCAGATGCTGGTGTTACTGGGGGAGATCAGATCAGATGCTGGTGTTACTGGGAGAGATCAGATCAGATTCTGGTGTTACTGGGGGAGATCATATCAGATGCTGGTGTTACTGGGGGAAATCAGATCAGATGCTGGTGTTACTGGGAGAGATCAGATCAGATGCTGGTGATACTGGGGGAGATCAGATCAGATGCTGTTGTTACTGGGGGAGATCAGATCAGATGCTGGTGTTACTGGGGAAGATCAGATCAGATGCTGGTGTTACTGGGGGAGATCAGATCAGATGCTGGTGTTACTGGGGGAGTTCAGATGCTGAATTAATTTTTGAGCTGCACCTCCTCAGAAACCAATCACTGCCTTAATGTACTTCAGTCACAGTGCTTTTATTCTCTTATGTTCATAATGTCCTGTTAAATGCTTATTTTATTTAATATTGTATAGTGTATATTGTTATTATAGCTTTTATTTTATTTGATTCATTACCTGGCAACTTATTTTAATTCTATCTTTATTGCTACTTGTTACTATTTTATTATTATTATTTGTCTTGTCATTATCTCTTTTGTGTATTAATGCTTTGGCAATATTGTATGTAAACACAATCATGCCAATAAAGTACTTTTAAATTGAAAATTGAGAGAGAGAGAGAGAGAGAGAGAGAGAGAGAGAGAATCAAAAGTCACTAATGAGGACTTCTGAAGTCTCCTGACTCTTAGATGTTTCAATACTGCTTCAACACATTTCCCGTAATCTCACGTGTGTCTCCTTTAGAGTTTCAGAGGACATCTCAACAATGAGTGCATTTACATGCAACTGAGTAATGGGCAGAAATACACCTGTGCTGATCGGTTCATGCTTAAAGCGTTTATGACTTAACTCCACTAAAGGAAGGTTCAGCTAGGGCATTTTAGGGGAAACCTCTGAGACATGAAAGTGAGAACTCCATGAGGTCTGCTGTCTCATAAGGGAGCAACCTCAAAGCAATATCATTTTCTAGTCTTTTTCCTGTGTAGTTCTCAAAGTAAATATACCTCTCTCTTTTCTTCTGTCATCTCAGGAAGTGGATATCTACACAGTGAAACCAGAGGAACTGTCCTTCACCTCCTCATTCTGCTTACAGGTCCAGAGGAATGACTATGTGCATGCTTTGGTCACCTACTTCAACATTGAGTTCACCAAGTGTCATAAAAAGACCGGCTTCTCCACAGGTGCCATGTTTTACACTACTTCATCTCTCTGTCTACAGGAGTTTCATCTGTAAAAGAGACAGCCAAAGTGTTTATGTATGCATGTGTGATTTGTGGTTTATTTCCGCCCTCTTGTGGCTCATTTATGACACAGCACAACTGAAATTAAAACACAGGTTGCCAGAACAGTTGGTGGGCACTCCCTCATAGTTACCCAATCATAGCAGACAATTCTGTGTAATATGAAATGTCTCTGAGAAGTCCATTTGAAGAATTTGAAGAACACAACTAGCCCCATATTCTATTGTAACAAAGTTGCTATTTCAACAAATATATTTGCCATGTGTTCGAGATGTGTTTACATGTAAATTTACCTTCAGGCTCACCCATTTTTTGGTAATGCACCCAAACAAATCCTACTTTGAGTCAAAACACATGTGCATTTTCCCCTCTTCTATCATATGCTGCAGTATTAAAGGAAGAGTTCACCCCAAAATTTTTAATTCTCTCATCATTTAATCACCCTCATACCATCCCAGATGTGTAAAGGCAGCATAATAGTAATCCATACATGGTTTAATCCATGTCTTCAGAAGGGAAGTGATAAGTGTGGGTGAGAAACAAATCAATATTTAAGTCCTTTTTTATATGCATATCGCCCAGTATGTGGCTATATGCATGAAGAATGTGAATCACCAGAAACAAAAGAAGAATTTGAAAGTGAAAGCGGAGTTCCCTTTACAAAAAGGTTCACTATGATGCTGCGCTTTGCTAAATGCTATGGGAAAGATCCTAGTTGTGAACGAGCTGTGAATATGTGTGTAACACGTCAATGAACATTGACCGGAATTTATAGCCTCGGCTGATGTAGTCATTAGACGCACCTGTGGCCAGGCTATAAATGGACCAGGTGTCGTCAGATCCTCTTTTTTCAGAGCGATTCTGTGTGTGTGTGTTTTACAAACCCTGTCAAAACTTTCTTTCCTCTGCTAGGAATTAGAATTTGCGAGGCAGTGTGCAGTGAACCTTTTCTCCTTTCTCTACTGTCTAGAAATTATATATTTTTAAAAGAAAGAGAATGACTGAAAGCCATAAACGATGTGTTTTCCCCTGTTTTCGCTCTATAGCTGAAGAGGACACGCGTCAGTTTTGCTCTGTTTGGAAGGGGCTCTCGTATGGATCTGGCTGAAGAGCGAGAGACGGGTTCATCCCTATCGCTCGCTCTCTAGCCAGATCCAGCTGATCCTCGTAAGCCTGAAGCGCGCCTCTTCGGTTCACGAGGACACTGAACCTCTGTAAATCCCACGCATAATAATAAAGCTGCTGTGGAATTAAGAGACAAATGCGAGCATTGCGATCTGCTTTCGGGCAAAATGCTTCGCGCTTGCCTCGCTTACTTCCGGGAGTCAGTGCCCAAATAAGGCAAATAAGGGTTACGCGCCACATGCTTCATTCCCTTTCTATGTGGTTCAGACCCCGGTTCTTACCTTGGGTCCCATTCTAGGTGCGTCTTGTCATCGCAGGCTGCTAACGACAGACGCCTCCCTGACGGGCTGGGTAGCAGCCTTAAGTGGTCGTACTTCTCCCTAAGTCACCCAGCCCCCTTGGGTCTGGACTTTAAGGCACATACATGACCCTGAATGCGTCTGTATGCGTTTTTGTCCCCCGGTTTTTCTGCTCCCGGGAGTTTTGTCAAGGTTCGCCATCAAGGGTCTTGCCTCCTACTAATGGTGCTGCGCTGGTCGAAAAGGATATGTTTCTCGGATACCTCTCCTCGACGGCTCGCCTTGGGCGATTCTGAACAGGGAGGACCTTCTCATCCCTGGCCCTAATTGTGAAACCTTTCATGCTTGGCCCCTAATGGTACCAACTGAGGTTCACAGGGCTTTCACTTGAGGTTATCGAGACCATTTCAAGTGCTAGGGCTCCCTCCACTTGGAACTGATCTGGGTAGATTTTACAGGGAAGAAGAGGACCTCTTCGCCTCTGTTGATAGCGCAATGTCTCCTCTACTTCTCCAAGAGTCGCCCAGTTTCCCCCCTAAGTTCATATTACAGAACCAGCTAACTGCCAGTTCGCTTCAGTTCTGGATTTTCTGTAGAAAGAACTGTCAGCAGGCACTTGCCTCACCACTGCCAAGTTCTATGTGGCCTCCACTGCAGTTTGCCACGCCTTGGTGGGCGGGGTGCCCCCTAAGAGGCATCCTTGCTAGGTCCTCTTCATAGGGACCTCTAGAGACAGCGTTTGGTAGACCTCTGACTCTCAAGATGGTTTTTCTTATGGCAATTACGTCTCTAAGTAGACTTGGGTACCTACAGGCTCTGTCTCTTTTGCCGGCCTGTTTAGAGTTTGCCCCAGCTATGACCAAAAGCATTCTTTGCACCCTCACCCTAACTACCTGCCCAAGGTGCCTTTCACGACCCTTGGCCGGTTATTTTCTAAGCCTTCTGCTCCCTGCCATTTGTAACGCCGGAGCAGCTAAGACTTCTCAGACTTTGTCCAGTCTGTACCCTTCAGACTTATGTCCACCGCATTCCAGACAGATATATATATTGCATTCACACAAAATAAACAAGATCTGCACTTTTAAAATGTGAGGATTCAGACAGACCGTCTGCTGCGGCTCACACTCATGATTTTAGTTCTCTTTACTGCATTTCTTGTTGTGCGACTCCACAATCTGATGCATTATAAAGTCGAGAGACTACCTGAACTGGATGTAGAGTGGGAGTGTTGAGGGATGCTCATGCACACAGATCTGAGGTCTGTGTTTAAGTCTCCTGATCTTTCAGACTTACTGTATTACTCTGTCAGGTACAAGCGGAGTGTGTCAGTGTCACACTGTATGTTGAATGTTACATTGCTTGTGATATGTGTCCTCTCTCGTAGCTCCAGATGCTCCATTCACACACTGGAAGCAGACCGTGTTTTATCTGGAGGAGTATCTGACTGTGAAGAGAGGAGAGGAGATCGTGGGCACCGTCTCCATGAAGCCCAATGAGAAGAACACAGTAAGAATCATCAAATACGCACCCGGTCAGGTGTGCTGGTCTTTCTTCAGGCCAACCGGCTAAACCAGCTGAACACCTCTTTACTGAGGCTAGACCAGCTGAAGGTCTAAGATGTCTTTTGCTAAATGTAATCATAACTGAAGATTTCGTTCAAACCAGTGACTCTTTAAACTACTCAACAGAACCAGTTCAGAACGGTCTAATGCTTGGGAATCGTACTACACTGGTCGCACTGTTTTACATGCATTTTTTGTGTATTTATTTTTATTTTACATTGTCTTTTAGACTGCAAGATCCCAACTCAGGTAAAGTTCTTTACAAAATGTATATTCTATAGTGAAATACAGGAAACACTGGTTGAATATTACAACAACATTGTAATATATGTTTTCATGTATGTCAATCCACTCCTCTTCGTTCACCCCATGTTTGACCATGAGCAAAGACAATGTGTAAATACAATGTGATGTTTCTTGAAGTCTTTCCCAGATGTTTTAGAAACACACATGTGCTGTCTGTGTCTTTGGTGAGCTGTTATTTCTCTTTTTCTTCACATGTAATTCTCTGTTTTTATTCAGCGTGATCTGGATTTTACCTTCGAGCTGGATTTTAAAGGTCAGCTGTGTGAGACGGCCATCGTTCACGACTATAAGATGCGTTAAACATCCAGCAGAGAGAGCGAGAGGCGCTGCTCCGTGAAGCTGGAGTCACTCCGGATCAACGCTTCGGCACGGCTGGAATGAGACGCACACAAAGAGAAAGACCAGGACAGATGTTAGAATATGGGACGACTCTTCCAGCAATAGCAGCCTTGCCTTCACTAACGTCTGCACTAGTTCGCCATCTCTCCTACGACTGTTCAGGGACTGAATATAATTATATACGCCTCTGCAAAGTAAAGAATGTCATTGTCTTAGAAATGTTACTTTAACATTTTCTCTCTCACACACACACACACACACACACACACACACACACTCACCCCCTCACACACATACTCTCTCTCTCTCTCTCTCACACACACACACACACACACACACACACTCGCTCACTCACTCACTCACACACACACACTCTCTCTCTCTCTCTCACTCTCACACACACACACACACACTCACTCACTCACACACACACACACACACTCTCTCTCTCTCTCACTCACACACACACTCACACTCACACACACAGTCACTCACACACACACACACACACTCTCTCACACACGCACACTCTCTCTCACACACACACACACTCTCTCTCACACACACACACGCTCTCACACTCTCTCTCTCTCTCTCTCACACACACACACACACACACACACTCTCACACACACACACACACACACACACACGCTCTCACACACTCACACACACTCTCTCACTCTCACACACACACACACACACACTCTCTCTCTCTCACACACACAAACACTCTCTCACTCTCACACACACAAACACTCTCTCACTCTCACACACTCTCTCTCTCACACACACACACACACATATAGGACATTCTGTGCTAGAATCAGGCTAAGAATGTTTTACCATCTAAAACTAATAGGGTTTGTGTTAGATCATTTTGTCATTCAATGTATTTAATTTATTTTCTTGATCTGCAATCCCCGTCTCGATGCGGCTCAGCTGAGGGAAGAAAGAAATGACACAGACACCCAATGCTATCAAATCCTTCTTCAACATTTATTGTTCAGCACTTTGTTATATGGTCCAGAAAAACCACATTCCACAGGACCCCCACCAATGAAAAAGTACTTTACCTTATATGGCGGTGACATACATGTTTGAACGTGAGAGTACAGAGACAGAAAACACATATATAACATCTTTTGAACAAGGAGCAGCTTTGTTTTGTGATGACACGGCAAGCTACATCACCCAGAGAATTTGTTGAGAAGCCTTAATTATTTCACATTGCCCACATTGATCCTGAAAGGATCACAAAGCCTTCTCAACCAACTTCACTATCAGGTATACGTACATAATGGAACATAGTGATATTATGCCTGTTTATCATCACATTCAACTTTTGCATTAGTAATTGTAGCAAATTGGGCCAAATAATAACATAAGTAGAATGCATACGGCAATCAATATAATGGAAGACATCCAAGGTGCAAACCACCCAAACATATTGAAAAATTGTCCCCATTTTCCCTGATGACCACCATTATCAGCTAATTCATTATTCAACTTCTCCATTTCCTTTCATACCTACGTGAATACACCATCATCATCAGTGTGACCCGGGATGTATGTACAGCATTTGTCACCAAACATTTTACATACTCCTCCTCCATCTTTAGCCAAGAGGTAATACAAACATTTAATACCTCTTGGCTGTCCAACACAGTCTAGATATACTTCACGTACCTTAGTTTCCGGGTGTTTACCCGTACCTTCCCAAAAGAAACATCTTCCTGTAACATTACCATAAAACATAAACCATCATACATTATTTCTAGGAATTGGAATTACACTTGTGACTCCTTGCTGTTGTGTTGATACTGAACGGGCATAGGCAAGCACGACCACCTGCCATATGCAGAGCATCAGAAGGAATGTCTTCATGTTGACTGTTCCGGGTCCCTCCTCAGGTCCTCCTAATTCGCAGATTCCCGGTTGGGCACTGGCGCTGCGTGTTCAGCTCCTCCAGTGCTTTCACCGTTCACCTTGAATCAGTAAGGCCCTCCTCTGGATAAGCTTCACACGACTTGCGTGGATCCACTGTGGTTGAAGGTCAGTTAGCACCTCATTCTGGTCACTGGCAGTACAGAAGTTGGGCCCACTTTGGTTCACCTAAATCAGAACCTGCTGATTTGGAACAAATGGATGAGTAGGGCTTTCTGCAGGCAGAGGGAGAGAGAGAGAGATATATATATCACCATTTATGTCATTTAATATTTTAATGAGGGAATCCACATATTCTGCAATCACTACCTTCTTGTCACCTGTGGAGAGAAAGCCAGCGTGGCCTCTGACCCAAGGGGTCGGGAAAGGCCTACCCATTAGTATTTCAAATGGAGAGATTAACAACAGAGGATGGTGACATTCTGAGCTCATTCAGCCAAATCTCTGTATTATTTATTTTGCCAAATTTTCACCATTTTATCATTTTACTTCACACGGGAAAGCTTCTGTCTGTTTAGAACAGCAGTTCCGAGTGTGGTAATGAGTCTTGCTTCGTAGGCTTGTGTCTGTTGTTCTGTGCGCACGTTAGACATAAAGTCCAGGATTAATTTTACTGCATTTTGTACCTTTTTGGATTTGCTTGTAACAATTTAATGTCATTGTCTTTTACCAGTGTTGATTGTAATCATGGAAAAAGTCTCTTCAGCTTGATTTAGGTCTGGATTTACCATAACTTCCATTGCAGCCCACTTTGTTACTTCATCAGCATACTTCGAGTCTGTGTATATATCGATAGCCAATTGGCATGCTCTAATCAACGCAAACAACTGAGCAGCTTGTGCAGATTTATATGGGAGCGAATAAGCTTCAATAATTCGATTCGGAAGTTCCATTGCAGCATAACCAAACCAGTATACAGAATCATTTAGCTTGGAACTGGACCCATCAAGTCAATGTTCAATGTAACAATGGTCCCCCTCCTCCAGGGCGGATGATGAAACATCCGGCCTATATAAAGTACATGTTTTTAGGTGATCGAAGCCATCATGTGAATCGTTGGAAAATTCACCTCGAGTTAGCAATTTGTGTAATGATAATGTCGGGCCGTGTACAATGGAAGTTTGTTTATTTGTCTGATTAGCAGAAGCCAATAAAATAACTTGATGTGTCCTGTCATGTGGTAATGTTGTGCATGATTGTTCCTACCTGGTGAGAGGTGTGCACAACTAATGGATGTGAGAGAACAATACGTTCTGCATGATGTACCATCAACGCCGCAGCAGTCACTGCTCGCAAACATGCAGGGAGGCCTCTGGCGACTGCCTCTAATACGCCACTGGTCTATATGTTCCGCAATGGGACTGAGCGAGTTTCGCTGCTGCTATTCCTGCTGCCTCGTGCACATACAAATGAAAGAGTTCATTATGATTTGATAGCAATGTCCATTTCAGCAGTCCTCTTGATAGGTTCCTCAGCCCTTGAGAGTGTTGCTTCTCTCAGGATTTTGTCATATAACGAGCAGTTTGGAAACCATGCTCGACAAAATTTCACTAAACCCAAGAAGCTTTGCATTTGAGTCTTTGTTTTAGGGTGTTGAAAGGTAGTAATCATCTTCACTCTGTCTGTGGAGAGATGTACTGTTCCATTCTGTAGTTCATGACCCAGATTGATAGTTCAGTTTCACCCATTGCAGTTTTTTTTTCTTTTGATGCCTTGAAGGAAGCCTTCACTAATGCAATGCACACAATAGTTGAAGCGGCAAAGCAGGATCTTGTCAGCATATTGCAATAGACAGGTGGCAGCTTGTTGTCCCAAGTAGCGTGCAATACAGCAGAGAACACAGCAGGCGAGTCTATAAATTCCTGGGGCATTCCATTACTGTTGGCCTCCACATGTGAATGCGAACAGCGGCTGTGTAACAGGCATGACTGACACTGAAGAATGCAGAACACAAATTAATAATAGTAAAATCAGTGTGGTCTGCAATTTAGTTAATAGTAGTGCACACCACTGGTGACAATGGCATTCATTTTTTCAACTCTTGCGTTAATCACCATGTATTATTAGCTTTCTCCATAGGATTAATTGATGATTTATATGATGTGTGTAAGGGTTTCAAAATACCTTGTTTCAGACACTGTATTACAGTTTTTTACAGTCACATTTTCAAAACTCTTCACACAGTTCTCCAAACCAACTTTCAGCTCGGCACAGCAGTTCATTTCACTTTCAAAATGCACTAAAACTACCAAATCACTTCATACATGTCTCAAAGCAACTCATTCTTCCAGAACACTAGCAAAGGTTGACAGACAACAAACACACTTTGTCACCCACAAAACAATGACCTAAAAAACACTAACAACAGGTAGCATTATACAATGTTTTCTTGTGTAAAACAAGGACACCTCAGTTTATAATTCACTGCATTCATGTTACTGGAATGAATCAGACATGATGCAGAATGCTTCAATATATTTTATGTCTTTTATTAATTTTTATTTTTTTGCACTGATTAATTCCAAAATACAAGAATTTGTATACACACCATCCATTGATACAGATACAACAGTAATGCTAATCTACTTGGTCTTCTCCATTTGGCCACAGGTTCTCATCCACATCACATTTTATGTCATCTAGGGCAATACACCTAAGAAAGAATCTTCTGGCATGCCTGATCCATCCCTGGCAATCTTCTGCTGATATGTCCAGGCATCCAGCATTCATTGCGTCCAGGAGGGACATTTGATCATGTGGATGGTGGTCATAAACCTTCCACCTCCATGAGGAAAATAATTCCTCTATGGGGTTGAGGAATGGAGAGTAAGGTGGGAGGAAGAGTGACACCATTCTGGGATGGACTGCAAACCACTCGGTGACTGCACGGGAGTGGTGAAATGCCACATTGTCCCATACAATTATAAATGTTGGCTGATTTCTTCTCTTTTCATCCCTTTCCTCACCTAGCACAACCCTTTCATAGAGATCATGCAGGAACGCAAGGAGACGTTCAGTGTTGTATGGCCCAATTAGTGGTTTGTGTATCAGCAGTCCATCAGTGGATATTGCTGTGCACATTGTGATGTTGGCACCCCTCTGGCCCGGGACATCCACTGTGGCTCTCTTCCCAATCACATTCCTTCCTCGTCGCCGTGTTTTGGCCAAGTTGAAACCCGCCTCATCCACAAAGATGAAAATGTGGGGTGTTTGCCTGCCTTCAATCTCCATGACTCTCTAAAATAAATCCACATGGCAACATAAGCTGTTACAGTAGTAAACATTACCTAAAAAGTTGTCTTTGTGTGTGTTTGGTTTTGTTCAAAAACAGTTCTGTATTTTATTGTGATCTTACCTGGACATATTGGTTCCTGAGTTGCTTGACATGTTCAGAGTTCCTCTCAAAAGGCACAGTGTACAACTGTTTCATGCTTACCTGATGTTTTTTCAGGACTCTAGAAATAGTTATGCTTACACTGTGAATATTTGCACAAGTAACGTTGTCTGCCAAGACTCGGTCTCGAATCTCAGTGAGTTTTATGCCATTGTTTCTGATGACCATATAAACAATGGCAGTTTCCTGCACATCAGTGAACATCCTTCCTCTCCCACCTGTGTGTGGTAACCATTGAGTCCTAAGCAGAAATGCAAAAGCAATTACACACAAGTCTATTTACTTCTGTAATGTGCAACTCAGTCAAATTCCCTTGCAGAATACAAGTTACCTGTTGGTTTGCCTGAAAACTCTAACAATAGATGCCACTGTTGAGCGTTGCCGATTTGGCTGCACTCTCTGACCAGCCTCTCTCATTGAGAGACCATGATTTACTACATGATCAATTACAGTAGCTCTGATCTCATCTGAGACTACAGCTCTTGATCTTCCTCTTATTCTTCTTCCACCACGCATATGTATTCATCGCCCCCTCCCAGCCACTCTTCTTCCTCTTTCAGCCACTTCTCTATTTCTGGATGGGTCCATGTTTACATCACAATGCAAAACTACTCAGCAGTTGTCTCCTTTTGTAATGAAATTGAAAGAGTAACACCTGTGTAGATGTTCATCTACAATGACAATCAGCTGTGGTTGGTCCAATTGTCCAATTGTTTTTACAGCATTTAATTTTAAGATTTAAAATATATTTCATTAAAATATTACTGTAGAATTGTAGCAAATTGTCTTATTCACTTTTGTATTATGTTATTGTTTTGAACTTAAGTTTAACAGTTTTGAAAACAGCATGTAAGCATGTGCAAACTGGCCTGTAAGTACACAGAGTTTTGGCGGTTGTTGTGTCGAAGTGAGAAAAGAATTAATGTAATTTGAAAGAAGTAGTCATTGAATGCATTTTGTGCCAAAGCAATGATAATTGATCCTCAGTGTAGCCCACATATAATTCTGTTGTGCTCACTGTGTGAAGAGTTTTGAAAAAGTGAGCTAATTATTGGGAAATGTGTCCTAGCGACTGTAAAAAACTGTAATACCTTTTAATATCTTTGTTTTCTGACAGAGGATACTGTTTGTAGTATACTGGCAAGTTAGAGTGGAGTTTGGCAACATATGGTCTTACATCAATAAGGTCCGCCTCATCTTTGTGGGTGGCCCATATCGCTGGGTCGACATTGAGCATTTCCTGTTTTGCAGTAGAAGTGTTGACAGACATTGAGCTGCAAACTTCTCTGCAATGTCCTGTATACACAGACTGACAATATACTGAGGGAAACAGCAATTGTAATGAGTTAGAATCAAAAGTAATTTTTTTCCCCCAATTTTATGCATCGGATCACAGACCAGTGGGCAGAACGGAGAGTCAGGCAAAATCACAAAATCATGCATTTTAAACAAGTTTGTGTTATCTAGAGGTGTTATGGGTAATTTTGGTGTCATATGACACTGTGGCAGCGGGGGCGTGGTCATGTGCCCGTCCGAAGGGAGAAAGCAGTAAGGGCGCTTGCACCTGAGCTAAATCATGTCTAACGCCTGTCTCTAATTTCAGTGAGCTCGGGGAGAGCGGCATAAAAAGAGCCACAGTACCGCCAGTCGAGGAAGAGAGACGCCAGTCCAGTGTTGGCAACCCTTGAGCGAGAGTGTTTCAGTTTATGTGAAGAGTTTATGTTTAAGAAAGTCCTTGTTCATCCTGAGTATTTTATGTTCAAGTTCTGTGCCTTATTGTGAAGAAATTAAAAAACCTTACCTGAGCGTATAAGCCTGTTCCCGTGTCCCCCTTCCTGTCCTGACAACGGACGTCGTTACAGACACTTAACAGGAATGCCATTAATTCCCACGGAGTTTAGAGTGCGTCCCGTAATAGAACCCTCATAGCAATGCGCTGTTAATTAACTTTTAGATGCACCCGTATCGATGATAATGGTATGCGGTTTATATATGGTAATTCTTTGCATATAGTCAGCATCTCTGACAATGTTAGTGAAACGATATGATATCCATCTGGGCACTTGATAAAAGGAAATGCAGATGTTGTACCATCGCTTGGATCTTTCTTTGAATCTGAATCAGATCCGTCCACGGCTGCAGTGAATGAGTTGTCTTTTATGTATTTATGATCCCACTGAGGGTCCTTTCACCCTTTTTAACCATAGATTTGATTTACTCATGAATTGATCTAATTAAGTTTTTTCCCTTTTTTCTTTCTTTCTTTTTCTTTCTCCTTTCTCAGACCACCCAGCCAAATTGCTGATATACGGCTCAGTATTATAATCTTGTTTATTGCAAAGCGTCTCGGCTTACATGTGAAACACTTGTTCCCTGAAAAAGCGGAACGAGATGCTGCGCTTTGCTAAGCACTTTGGGAACAATCCTAGTCGTGAACGAGCTGTGAATATGTGTGCAACACGTCAATGAACATTGACTGGAATTTATAGCCTCGCTGATGTAGTCATTAGACGCACCTGTGGCGTTTCGTGAGGGTATCGGGAGGGCCAAAGTGGATGATACACACGCCCCGTCCTGAGGGGAACTACCCCCACAAGGCTGGGTACAAGACCGTCAGGGTTTCTTTTTCTTAGAAATCACACCCCTGAGGTCTTGTATTGGGGGCTGCTAAGGGTGACGAACTGGGCCCCAGTCTTTATGAGGGGGAGCACGATTCGCCACGTTTTGTTTTAGAGCCTCCCGTCTACAAGGACCAGGGCAGGGTGGCCGATGGCCCCTCCCCCTGAGTGAGGTGCCCACACTCAGGTCCTTCAACAGATTTAGCTTAGTGCGCTTGTAACACTGCCATAGTGTGCAGGGCAACACCAGCCTGACCTGCTGCCTGATAAGCTTTCCCCACAAGCGTGGAGGTGGTCCTGCACAGCTTAGTGGGGAGAGTAGGTCTCTTTAGCGATGATGCTGAGCCAGGCGAGAAAACCTGCAGGTGTCTCTTCTACCGGCAGCATCACCGAATACCCCCGAGCTTCAGCACCCACGATAGTTGAATACACCAACGTCGAGGGCATGAAGACACGGGAAGTATAAATTTCCTCCATAAAGAAAATACTTGTAATGTTATGAAGGTCATAGAAGAAAGGAATGGACTGATATAAAGTTCCATTCCCTCTTTTATTTATTTAATTATTTTGGCCACCAGACAGAAATTTGTCTTCTAGTTTGGAGCGTTTGGGGGAGGGTCTCTTGTTCGCGTGGCCAGTCTAGCTGTAGTCTGGCCACATCTCGCGTAATCACCTCGAGTAATTTCTCAGCCACTTTATTATTGTTCGTGAAATGTACAGAGGTTCAGCACCCCGCCCCCCTCGTGAACCGAAGAGGCACCGAAGTGCGCTTTGAGATTACAGGAAGGACCAGCTGGGTCTGGGGAGAGAGCGAGGGAAAGGGATGAACCCATCTCTCGCTCCTCAGCCAGATCCATGCGAGAGCCCCATGAATGAAATGTGGGCGCTGACTTCCGGAAGTAAGCGAGGCGACCGCGAAGCATTTTGCCCAAAAGCAGATCGCAATGCTCACATTTGTCTCTTAATTCCACAGCCTCTTTATTATTATGCGCAGGATTTACAGAGGTTCAGTGTGCTCGTGAACCGAAGAGGCGCCGAGGCGTGCTTCAGGCTTACGAGGATCAGCTGGATCTGGGGAGAGAGCGAGCGAAAAGGATGAACCCGTCTCTCGCTCCTCAGCCAGATCCATACGAGAGCCCCTCCCAAACAGAGCAAAACTGATGCGTCGTTTATGGCTTTCAGTCATTCTCTCTTTCTTTTAAAAATATATATATTTTCTAGACAGAAGAGAAAGGAGAAAAGGTTCACTGCACACTGCCCCACAAATTCTAATTCCTAGCAGAGGAAACAAAGTTTTGACAGGGTTTGTAAAACACACACACACAGAATCGCTCTGAAAAAAGAGGATCTGACGACACCTGGTGACGCATCCATTTATAGCCTGGCCACAGATGCGTCTAATGACTACATCAGCCAAGGCTATAAATTCCGGTCAATGTTCATTGACTTGTTACACACATATTCACAGCTCGTTCACAACTAGGATCGTTCCCATAGCACTTAGCAAAGCGCAGCATCATAGTGAAGCTTTTTGTAAAGGGAACAGCATTTTTAGTATGTTCTGATCCAAAGCAGCACAATTCATGAAGCCAGTGTTGTCAGATTTTACTGCTGATTAGAAATATGTTCTTTGATTGTAATGTTGATCAACTGTTTTGGAGATTTCGGTATTTCCTCTTTCAAATAGATAAGAGCTACACTTGTGTACTGCATGTTCACATAGACAATAGCCACTCGCGAGTTATCCAAAGTTGACCGCCGAGTGGACTGACTTGCCTTGAAAGAACTTTGATTAGTTTCCGGCGTTTGTTGCATTCGTTAAACACATTCTAATCAGAATACTGCCAATGTGTGTAATCTGGCACACCAGCTGAATGACTTACAGCACAATAAAGTACAAATGACTGCTTTCTCTGCTCAACCTTCAGTCTGAGAGCACCAATTCTGCAGATGTGACTTTTGAACTCCTTTATTTATGATACACCCATAATCACGTCAATGTGTTTTATATTTCATCTTTCATACAGCAACATGTCCTCATGTTCTACAAACAGCAATAGACCACTAAGACACGCTATCATACGCTTACCAACATTTTACTTGGTTTTAATTGAATGTTTTAAGATATTGCATATCATTTTATTTTAACAAATGCTCAAATCAGGCAATCAGGAATATTAAAAGGCCTAATAATCAAAAGAAAGAAAAATAACATGTAAACTTATAATTTCAATAACAAACTGTGAAATAATTAAGGCTTCTCAACAAATTCTCTGGGTGATGTAGCTTGCTGTGTCATCACAAAGCAAAGCTGCTTCATGTTCAAAAGATGTTATATATGTGTTTTCTGTCTCTGTACTCTCACGTTCAAACATGTATGTCACCGCCATATAAGGTAAAGTACTTTTTCATTGGTGGGGGTCCTGTGGAATGTGGTTTTTCTGGACCATATAACAAAGTGCTGAACAATAAATGTTGAAGAAGGATTTGATAGCATTGGGTGTCTGTGTCATTTCTTTCTTCCCTCAGCTGAGCCGCATCGAGACGGGGATTGCAGATCAAGAAAATAAATTAAATACATTGAATGACAAATGATCAAGTATTCCTGTCTGATGAGAGATTGAATAAAAAGTAGTTTAATTTGGCTCGATATTAACATGGATTTTGCCCTATTATAAATAGGGAAAACCCCACGACCGCAGCAGTAGTTTAAAGGATATCCTTATTCTGGGATGAATAAGAAGAGGACGGGAATTGTCCTATGGAAAAGACGGAGAGAATTTGATCTGTATTATTGTTCTGCATGAACCATGTCGATCGGGATATTGTTTGTATTATTATTATTAAAAGGGTGACATTGTGGGACAGGAAAAAAGCCGTCCTCTATCGAACGAAACTCCAAAACAATGTATGTTTTGCAATAAACAAGATTATAATACTGAGCCGTATATCTGCAATTTGGCTGGGTGGTCAGAGAAAGGAGAAAGAAAAAGAAAGAAAAAAATCCCTCGATGGGATTATAAATACAAAAGAGTCATACGAGGTGTGGAAGAAAATAAAACCATTCTGGGACAAAGGTCCTGAACAAAAAGAGACTAATCAAATGCACACAGCGCTCTCTGTTTCAAAACAAGCTGCCTAAATATGATATTGTCGTGAACAAAGTTTTAACCCCTAACCTCCCAAAGACACCATGCGCACTGTTGTATCAAGACTTAACACAATTTAAAGACAACTCATTCACTGCAGCCACGGACGGATCTGATTCAGATTCAAAGAAAGATCCAAGCGATGGTACAACATCTGCATTTCCTTTTATCAAGTGCCCAGATGGATATCATATCGTTTCACTAACATTGTCAGAGATGCTGACTATATGCAAAGAATTACCATATATAAATCACATACCATTATCATCGATACGGGTGCATCTAAAAGTTCATTAACATCACATTGCTATGAGGGTTCTATTACGGGACGCACTCTAAACTCCGTGGGAATTAATGGCATTCCTGTTACGTGTCATATGACACCAAAATTACCCATAACATCTCTAGATAACACAAGCTTGTTTAAAATGCATGATTTCGGTCAATGATTTAGCACCTCTTCAGCACCTGCAATCAAAATGAGCTAGCCCCACTCCTGCTTGTGCAAATGCAACCGTTGGTGTTTGGGAGGTTCTTTAGTCGTCTGTTGTGCAAACATTTTGATAGAAATCAGATCAGCCTGAATTTCCGGTAGTTTCAAATGTCTGTTCACAGGAGGAGTTGTTCTACTCAGCGAGTATATAAGATTGAGTTCATCCTTCATTGCATCATTGTGTCTGCTTAGGTTGCAGTAAATCTTCTTTTATTGATAATTCCTGTATTGTAAAAACATTATTTGCAACTGATAAGACTCTTACATTTACTGGGGTCAAGAATAAATGTGAGAAGATTTCCCGCATCAGATATAACGTTTTGATCAAGGTAATTCTTCATTTTTCACCTCTATATAATATCTGAGATTGTTTAGTCTATGAAATGTAATGTATTGTGTGTGTAAGTAAACACATTTTGTCTCCTGCAGGTCTCAACAAAAAAGGATTTGAGAATAAAGACTGAAAATGGTAAGACATGCTGACACAAGTTCATCACATATTTTATTTCTAGATTTGAAAAGTTGTCTCACAATTTTATATTATTACAAACAAAAACATTATAATTATTAATAGTGGTTTTCAAATGATGTTCATAATTGTTACATTGTATTTGCTTGAAACAGTCTGACAACTTGTTTATTTACCCCTTGGTGAACTCAAATAGATACGTATATCTAACTAGATATCACCGATGTGAAAGTCAAAACTATTGGCAGCACCTGTCTTTATCTGTAAGGTGTGGAACTTATCTTTTGCCTCATCACTGATATGCATCTCTTACAGAATCAATCATTTTGCCATTTTACACTGTGAAGCATAATCTCATTAACTGTAGCTTCCCAGAACATTTCCACTGACACACTCTATTGGGAAAAGGGAATTTAGATAAAGTAAAGAGATGGGAATCTAAAATCCACTCTGCATTATTCCACCTACCTCACTTCTTAACTCTATTTGTCATTTTGAACGTGTACAATCTGAAGGAAAGTTGGATGACTTATTATGTTCAACAATGTGTCTGTGTCTGTTCTTTTGTCTCTGTAGGCGGTAGTTGCTGGTTTTGGTCCACTGGTATCTTATATTGGTACTGAAGAGGGTGTGGCTCTACAGGCTGACAATGGCCGGTTCCTCAGCTGTATTTTACGATCAAATATTTATAACATAGAAGCTGCCAAGAGCACCAAAGACCCTTGGTGCAAATTCATAGTGGAGAAAGTCAATGATTCAAAAGTCCGGCTCAAAGACCAGAGGGGTGTTTACCTCAGTCGATTTCACAGGTCTGGTGTCAACCATATCGAGGCAGCCAAGGCTAAGCCTGATGAATGCTGTGAGTTCAGTGTCTTCACCAGGAATGGGAAAGTCATATTTAGAGCCGACAATGGCCTGTTCTTAAGTCGATATTTTCGGGATAATCAGAACATCGAAGCTGTTAAAGAAGGTGTTGATGAATGTTGTGAATTTGCACTGAGTATCGGGGATATCGTTAACCCCACGTTTTAAATTGTCAATATAGATTTTGGCAAAATCCCAGACCTGAGTGACAAACCATCTGTGGTGAAAAGCGATTACTACATCAATGAAAGCAGCGTGAATCAATCCCACACCTTCAAACTAAACTGGACGGACACAGTCACAGAGACCACGACATGGACTCACACCTGGGGGCTGTCCAGTACTGTGTCTTCTGATTTTAAATTATTAAGTGTCGAAGCCACCATCACATACTCAGGAGAGTATGGCACAAGCTCCTCAAAAGAGAAATCCATCTCTATGTCAGAGGAAACTACCATCACAATTCCTCCCAAAACCAAGATCACAGTGAAACTGATGGTCAACAAGGATGATAAAGCTGAGATTCCCTTCACAGCTACAATCAAGAAGACCAAGGCCAATGGAGAGGTTGAGATGTTCACTGAGAAAGG
The DNA here is from genome assembly GCA_032164185.1 of Moxostoma hubbsi. Taxonomy (NCBI): domain Eukaryota; kingdom Metazoa; phylum Chordata; class Actinopteri; order Cypriniformes; family Catostomidae; genus Moxostoma; species Moxostoma hubbsi. The sequence continues at coordinate 600,927 of JAVLUX010000027.1, read as the reverse complement.
CACCTGGAAGGGTGTGGCTTATGAAAATGTAAGGCTTAAAATCGAGGAAGCCAAAGTGTAAGAACAGATATAGAAGTTCAAACCAAAACAACCCCTGTGTATGGAGTGAATTAACAAATCAAGCTTTCAAATATAAAAATATAAAATACATACTTTATCAAGGGGATTCAAATATATTGTGCTGTTAATAATGTCCATGACTTATGAACATAATCAATCTGAGGAAGCTAAAAAATATATATATATGTTGGTATTCTGGGATACTTTTGATGTAAACTTTGTTTAAATTTCATATCTATATATTGCGATTAATGGAAACAATACAAATAATCTCTCTTTTATTTCTGCTAACATAAACTGAAACTGTATCATTGTCTTTTCCTATCTGTGTGTGTTTATTTGAAATATTCCTACAAATAAAGATTTTTTTTCTATCACACCTTGTTGTTTCTCCCCATTTTTAAAAGTTTATAATGGACCTGCGTGAAGTTGGCCCCCCACCCAACGCAAAACGTCGGCAAAATAGTCTCAATCATTTGTGCTTCGTTTGTGCCGGTAAAAGTTTTGTTTGTGCTGCTTTGGTTTTTAAAATATTAGACATTGAATTACAGGTGAATTATAAATGCTGATATTTATTGAATACAATACTGACATAATAAAATAGATCACTTAATGGTCACAAAAATCAAATATAGTTTAGTAGCAGTCTCGGTCATTCTGATTACTATATATTAGACTACTATATTATATATTTCTAAAATAGATCTATCTTGTTTTGTGTGTAGACAGTACGATTTATGAGCAGTGAGCATTTTATTTTGGTTTTGTCATTTAAATCTCTTGCCAAAATGTTGGATGAAGATGTTTTAATACAACAACAACTCCATATCAATGTTTTTGTAGTCGCTATGGTGTTTATTAAAACCGTATTGGTGTTCAGACAGCAGTATTCAATATTCATCTGGTGTCTGTCGGACTCTTTCTGACACTCACTTTCGCTCAGCTCTGGACACGATAACAAAAGCGCAAATCTCCTCGATGTGAACACACTTTTAGTGTCGAATTGTCAAAGAATTTCTGTCAAGACTAATCACATAATTTGTTCAATAAACAATTATCTTTACTTCATTCACTGGTGTTTCCTAATTGAATTTTTAACTATTTACATGGAGTATCATCTGCTACACTTCACTGCCACCACAAGGGTCAAGTAACACTTCTGTTCAAGATGCTCTTGTGGAAATTAGTGTAGAGTTACTGGGGAAAAAGTAGTTACTAAATTACATTTCTGTACATTGTTTTAACACTGCCAGTTACAATAGTATTTGTTAACTTCAAGAATAATTGTACACCATTCAAGAGAGCTAAGATTGTCAATGTTTTTTTAACAGAATACTCATTGCTCATACAAATACATGCTAAAGTTTTACATGTGACCCATGTTAGTTTATGTTTGTGTGTGTGTGTAAGTGAGAGTGTGTGTGTATGTGTGTGTGTGTGAGAGAGAGAGAGCGCCCCCATTTCAGGAGTAGTGCTCGGAGATGAGGAGGGTCATCTAGAATAGATATATATATATATATATATATATATATATTTTTTTTTTTTTTTTGGTGTATATACTCATATGTGACCACAGGAATATTTGTTGAGGGTGGGGTTGGGGATTGAGAGGGGTGATAAGGGAAGGTAAATATGGATTATGTTTATATATGTTTTGCTTTTTTTGTTAAATGTATGAATCAATAAAAAACATTAATCACAAAATATTAAAATAAAAATGAAAAGGGGTACTTTAGAGCCAAGGGTGTTTCCAGAAAATTATTTTTGGGTGGGCCTCAATAAAAATGGATGGGCAAAGTTTTTGTGACAACTCACATTCAAAATGTTCTTTCAAACTTTTAGAAATCAGAATTTATGCAGTTTTAAAATAATTTAGAAATATATATTAGAATTTAAAGAATAATCTCTAACATTCTGCATGATCTTGGGTGGGCACATGCCCACCCTTGGCTATGACACTGTTTAGAACAAACAAAACAAAAGCTGGATGGTTGGATACATTTGTCAGAGATGAAGAAGATATTAGATTGAGACTTAGCACTTGTAATGGTTTTAATGAGAAAAACAGAAATGCCGTCATATGGCTGATGTTAAAAAGTCCCACTTACAGGTAAAAGAGCCAATCACCTTATAGATATAGACATCCTTTTTAATCAACTCTAGAATGTGCATGCACTTAAGTTAGACCAGCCTGAAAAACGTCTCGGGTAACCCTTGTTCCCTGAAAATAGCGGAACGAGATGCTGCGCTTTGCTAAGCGTATGGGAACAATCCTAGTCGTGAACGAGCTATGAATATGTGTGTAACACGTCAATGAACATTGACCGGAATTTATAGCCTCAGCTGATGTAGTCATTAGACGCACCTGTGGCCAGGCTATAAATGGATGCGTCACCAGGTATCGTCGGATACTTCTTTTTGAAGAGCAGTCCTGGGACGTCCCAGTGCGACAAAGAAGCGCAGCATCTCGTTCCGCTTTTTTCAGGGAACAAGGGTTACACATGTAACCCGAGACATTCCCTTTACAGAAAGCTTCACTATGATGCTGCGCTTTACTAAGCGCTATGGGAAAGCAATACCCACGCCGCTGCACTGGGGCTGTCCGGACCCCTACGGTTGTGAAGTGTGCTCACAAGAATGCGAGAGGTCTCAGACATGAGCTTGAGATGTCAACTCAAGGGCATAAGAGCCCGGAGTAACATAAACATCTAAACCATAAAATTTGATGAATGTGTGCGGAGAGGACCAGCCCGCCGCATCACAAACTTGACCAGACATGAGCTCGAGATGTCGACTCATAAGGGCATGAGAGCCCGGAGTGGCAAGAACATCCAAACTATAAAAGTCTAATGAATGTGTGCGGAGAGGACCAACCTGCCGCATCACAGACTTGCTTATACATGAGCTTCAGATGTCGACTCAGGGGCGTAAGAGCCCGGAGTAGCATGAACATCCAAACCATAGAGCCTGAAGAATGTGTGTGGAGAGGACCAGTCTGCTGCTCACAAACTTGTTCAGGCATGAAAGATTGAAGCCATAAGATCTGAGAATGTGAGCAGAGAGGACCAGCCTGCCGCATCACAAACATGCTGCAGAGGGAGACCTCTAGCCAAGGCTTTAGAGGAGGAGAGCCCTCTGGTAGAGTGCACCCTAAAACCTACTGGCGAAGCTTGACCGCGCGCCTCGTAGGCCCGGTCAATAATGTCCCTCACCCAAAGTGACATAGTCTGCCAGGAGGTGACCTCCCCCTGGTCATGGCTTCCAAGTGAAGAATTGCTGCCCTGACTTTACGCCACTAGCAAATACGGTGAACATAAGTCTGAAGGGTACAGACTGGACGAAGTCTGAGAAGTCTTAGCTGCTCCAGAGTTACAAACGGCAGGGAGCAGAAGGCTTAGAAAATAACCAGCCAAGGGTCGCGAAAGGCACCTTGGGCAGGTAGTTAGGGTGAGGCTGCAAAGAATGCTTTTGGTCATAGCTGGGGCAAACTCTAAACAGGCCGGCAAAAGAGACAGAGCCTGTAGGTACCCAAGTCTACTTAGAGACGTAATTGCCATAAGAAAAAATGTTTTGAGAGTCAGAAGTCTACCAAACGCTGACTCTAGAGGTCTAAAAAGGGGGGTCTTACCCTATGAAGAGGTCCTAGCAAGGATGCCTCTTAGGGGGCACAACGCCCACCAAGGCATGGCAAACCGCAGTGGAGGCCACATAGAATAGCCTTGATAGCCTCAAGATAAAGCCCTGTGAACCTCAGTTGGTACCCTTAGGGGCAAAGCATGAACTCTCACCCAGATTTGTTCACTACCTCAGAGTAAATCTGCTCCCACACACACGGGCATCCAGGGATGAAACTCTCCCCACAAAGCTGTGCAGGACCACTTCCACGCTTGTGGGGAAAGCTTATCAGGCAGCAGGTCAGGCTGGTGTTGCCTTTTTGATTTTATCTGATATCAGAGGCTCTGGAACACTAAATGCATTGAACAATAATGGCTGGAGTCTCTGTTTCCATGTTTCTTACAATAGAATCGCTGATAACAAGGGCTCTTTCAACATGATTCTCAGTGGGTGCATCACTGAGTGGGGAGAATCAATTGGAAACACTAACAGGAACGGGAGAGTAGTGTCGATTTGGTGAGCGAGTATGCTACCGAAACGTCACCCAAATACCCTGCTGCAGGGGCTTTACAGCCGGAACCAGAGTGTGTTTGTTGCTCTCTGTTCTACCAGCATCCGAAACAGTATCTACCAGCTTCTCTTTCTCACTGACCTCCACTGGCGTTCGGATGCGAGTCTCTAATTCCTTACATTTATCACATGTGAATCTCTCACTGCTGATGGAGGAATCTATTGTAAACATGTGACATGCAATGCAGGAAGAAAGAACATGAGCGGATGCCATGATTACCGCAAATTGTTTGTTTGTTTGTTGTTGGTTGTTCCTGAGCGGTTCTTGTACGGTGAGGGTTTGAGATTGATGTGATTTGAGATTGATCCCTCACACAATTGTTTGTTGTTGGTTGTTCTTGATAAGCGGTGCTTTGAGATTGATGCAATCCGTGTAGCACAGAGGAGAGAGAGAGAGAGACATGTGCACACTGAAAAATGCACGCAGTTTAATTTCAATAAAAATAGAAAGTGGATGCAGGTGGAAAATGCACGCAGTTGAATTGTGATAAGAGAATAAATGCAGGGGGAAACCCGATGTGTGCTGAAAAATGGCAGATATAAAGGATTAAAGGCTGAAAACAGATATATAAGCGATGCTAAAAAACTAGCAGGCTACAAACACAGACTCGAGTTAGGCATCAGCAGCAACAGGAAAAATACACACAGATTAAACAGTAGAAAAATGGAAAAACTGAAACATGCGGTAAAGTGACAGAGGATAAAACGATAAACGTATGAGAATAAGCGATAAGAATAAGTCTCTTCCGGGATGACGTAAATAACAGTCCAAGACTAACACACCTAAATATTCTATCTCTGCCCAGACGTTAACCTCTTCTTTGAATTGCATGAGGACGCATGTAGAATGTGTGTTCATCCGTCGTTTGACTCCGTCTCGGTTCCTCAAGGCTCGGGTGATGACAGGAGGCTGTTTCCTTGCTCTGTCGGTGGGCGGTATGGCTGCTGATTCTTGGCGGGCTGGTGAAGAAATCAGCGACGTCAACTTTATTGAAGAGGGGAGGGGATTCTTCTTCACTTCTGCAGGCAAATAGATGAAGATGCCGATTGCTCGGCGGTCTCCTTCGGATCCATTAAAGTGTTCGGTGGAACACAGAGTAATCTCAACTCGTCCAGCTAGATAAAGGTTGTATGGCCACAGTCTCAAGTTGTACAATACTTCTTTGTGTAACTAGGCTACACCTGAGAGCAGCGATGAGCTGCGTCTACACACAGCATGAAAAGTCACTGGAAGCAATCTACAGAAGGATTTTCGAGGTATTTCTACACCTGATGACATCGTGGTTGAGGGGCGTTCTGTTGAGTGCCTTATCCAATAAGAGTTGAGAGTTCAATCCTTTGTAATTTCACACAGTTGTAAAGTGAGCAAGGCTTCTTGGAATTTGTAGTCTGTTTTGTACTCCCTTTGTTTGATAATGCTCCATGACCATCATTCTGGCTTGATCTCTCCAACTCTCCAAGCCCTCTTCCCCTGTTGGAATAGGAACAGTACCTGAAAAGCCTCAGAATGCACTTCTGTTACTGACAGGTTATGAGGTCTTTTCCAGCAGTTCACCCACTGCACGGATTATTGCTTTTGGAGACCCTTCATTGGAACTGGGTGTAGAAAACATAGCTTGAAGATTGGAGAAAGACTTCCCTTCTTGTATTAACCCTCTGGGGTCGACGGACGCGCCGGCGCATCCTGCTGGATATTTTCGTGATTACAGCAGAAACAACTTAAAATACTCCGTCATTTTTGGGTATACAGATAAATGTAAGACATCATTAGAGACTATAAAGGGTCTACTTTTATTTGTGTACACTCATAATAACAATGAAACATTGTGCTTTTGTAAAATAAAGAAAATAAAAAGGCTGAGCTTTCAGCAGTCTCTGTGTTCATGAGCATATATCTGAAACACGTCACTAAAATTAACTGAAACTCCACGAATACTTATCACACAAACATGAAACATATGTCTAAAGAAAGCTTTAAATGTCTACTTTTTAATACACCAATTCAAATTTAAAACAAATATTCTCCTGCAATGCATTCTGTTTGAAACAAAGTGATGTACAGTTTTTACTGGTCAATCTAATTATCTGTAATGTGATCCCATCCACCAGCAGAGTGTGCCATTCATACGCTAATCTGCTGAGACGATCAACACAAATGTACATGCCCCCCAATGTGAGGATGTAAATAAATGTCATTAATTTTTCTGCGCGTTTGCAACGATACACAAGTGAGAAAGCTCCAGGAATGTATAGAAGAGTTAACATTTTCCTCAGAAGAAGAGCGGGACTCCGATGAACATTTGTATTTAGAAGAGATACTTGATCCAGCCGAGGATACAATTTCAGACGAGTAAGTCAATTAGTTATAATTAGTTGACATGCTATTTTATATAAACTTGAACATTTTTTACTAGTGGGAGTGTTTCTAGACTTGTCAGACAGGATTCAGAGTATTGACATTTGAAATATGTCCTAATAAGCAAGTTTTAGTTACATTTAAATGCTGTTTCGGCTAAAGCAGGTATTTCAATTGTATGCTGTATAATATAAATATTATATGTAATATGATATAAAATAATATGAATGTTCAGATTATATTTTATCTAGTGTTTATGCTGCCTCATTATCATAAACAAAGCTTGTGCTTGCAAATATGTGTTCAGGTTAAATGAGTAAAATGCACTTTAAATATGCCCATATTAGAAAATCAGCATATTATTATGATTTCTGAAGGATCATGTGACACTGAAGACTGCAGTAATGATGCTGAAAATTCAGCTTTTATCACAAATTGCATTTTACGATATATTTAAATAGAAAACTGTTCTTTTAATTTGTAAAAAGAGTTCAAAATATCAATGTTGTTTCTGTATTTTGGATCAAATAAATCCAGTCTTGGTGAGCAGAAGAGACTTCTTTTAACGGTAGTGTAGGTCTAAAATTAAGTCTTTATGTAAAGAAAATATATAGTCAGATTACTTCTTTTATACTTCTTTTATTCTCTTTCCCTGATTGGTGGGCCCAGGGGAGGGTCTTATGTCTCCTCAGGTGTGAATTGGAATCAATATTCATGATCATTCACGCCTCCTCACATATTACCTTTCAACACTAAAAGTGTCTTACAAAAGTTAAATTACTATATCGTTTTGTATGCATGAGTGATCAGGATGGTTTTCACATCATTTTGTAGCAAAAACTCTAGGCTACAAGATCCAGTTCTCAAAAGTCTTGTGGACAAATGTTTAGAATGTGTTATATGACCTTATTTCAATGACTTAAAATCTTTGTTTTTTCAAAAAACACGCGTTAACTTTATTTTCTCAAAAATTCAAACATGTACACACATGTTGCTTACATATTATTGTAGCCCAGTTTGTGCTGAATACAGTGTTATCAGACTTTAGAAAAAAGCACAAATGTCAAGGCGTGTCAAAACTTCTCCAGGGCCCAAAACACAATAAGTCCCCAGAGGGTTAACAGCTTTGTCATTTCCTCAGCAAACCCAGCAGGCTGATTTTCACTAAAATCAGCTTCCATTTTTATTAAACAATGAAAACTTTTATACCACACAAAGCAACACATTTCTGCATATACCACTTAAAAAATTATAATAACAAAGCATACTCATGCAGAAATTAACCCAGGGTTACACTTCAGAAGCAGATGTATTACACATCTGGAGTTGTTTGGATTACTTTTCTGCTGCTTCACTTGCACTTTAAGTATGGCGTATTTTCTAGAAGAATTAATTAATATGATGTGTGAACAAAGGAATGTAACCAGTATGATACTCTTATACAGACATAGAAAGGCAGAGGTGTATTAAGTCATCTGTAAACTATGTGTCCTTAGAAAATATATCCTTTTGACTATGGCCCTCCACAGAGGTTAGATTTTAAAAATCCTTTTTAAAAAAAGCAATTAGACAGGGACTTTCCACCAATAAATAAAAAGGAGAAGGCTGGAAAGATAATGGTGGCAAGCGGAGAAGACGCTGGCTGGAGGCTATTGGTCAAAGATAGAGGACTTGAAAGATTTAAGGCCTAGAAGAGATAACTAAAAGGTATATGAATGAGAACTTGGAAATGTGTATTCAGAATTTCTCAAGTTTGTGATTCAATAAACTTTAACTTTGGCATCTGGAAATGTACTCTGAGAGTTTTCTTGCATCTTAGAGAGATTCTTCAAAGTTTCCACGACATAAGGAGCGACAGAGCTCATATTGTTCTCTGTGTTCTGCAGAAGAAAGTCACACACATCTGGGATGGCATGAGGGTGAGTAAATGATGAGATAATTCTAATTTTTGGGTGAACTGTTCCTTTAAATTCAATCTCTCATACACATTCAAACACTTACATTAAAGCAAGAAGGACCAAAGGACTAAAATCTACATTTCTTAAATATGTTTTAAGCTTGTTTCCAATTTTCCATGAGGAAATTCTTCCTTATGTGTTCAGACACATTTGTATGACTGTTTCTTATGTTGTGCCCTCATTATCAGCAATTATAAGGAGATACAGATATAGCATATTAACTACAACACATACACAAACACACTCAGTTAAACACACTTACTCAGATGCACATTCAAATCTGTAAGAAAGAACCCACAAAGACATTTAAGGAAAGTTTTTTTCTTTACAATTTTTATTGATTCCATATGGAAAATGAAAAAGACATAACAGAATATGCGGAATCAAATTACATAAATAAATTATTTCAATTTCAATAAAATACACAATAAAATAGGAGAAAGAATAAATATGCTGTATGTACAATGTATATGAATATGAAATAGTGCATAACGACAGATGTAGAGGTGGCAGCAACAGTTTGACTGGTCTTGTGGACAAATGTTTAGTATGTGTTATATGATCTTATTTCAGTGACTTCTAAAAAAATACAAACCTGTACACACATGTTGCTCACATATTATTGTAGCCCAGTTTGTGCTGAATACAGTGTTATCAGACTTATGAATACAGAAAAAAGCACAAATGTCAAGGCGTGTCAGAACTTATCCAGGGCCCAAAACACACTAAGACACCAGAGGGTTAACAGCTTTGACATTTTCAACATTGTGCAGTAATGATGACCTGCAACAGACTGATGTTATAGAGGTGATGTTGTATAATATAATAATCATATATAATATATAATAATGATAATATAATAATATGATTATGCAGAATGTAAAAAACTCTGTTTCCATGAGAGGGGTCATTCAAAAAGGATGGGGCGACCCAGAATGGGATTATAAATATATGAAAAATCATTTGAGGTGAGGTGAATTCCCCGAATTGGCTAGCATGCACGATCTACCGGGAATAAAAATGGAAGAATAAGTCAAATCCACAAATTTAAGATCACAAGAAAAAGGGAAAGACGGCAAGATAATGTTAAAACACACAGATGTTCAGACATATCACATAATCTCTACTCAAATCAGAATGTAAATACAATCTTTTGCCAGATTTGTTCAAAATGCACGCTTTTGTAATCATACCAGACTCTCCATTCTGCTGAGATCTATTGCATAAAATTGGTGCACAAATAGTTTTTGGCAGTGCTTCTCTGCAACTCATGTTTCCTGCTGTGTATACAGTCACTGTGCCTAAAGTAGTTGTGGGGAGAAAGTGAGCGGACAGCAACTGCTGGAGGCTGATGAAGCAATAATGAACCCCAGACTATGGACTCAGCACAAAGACAAAGCTGGCCTCATAGATGTGAAACCATATACAGCTAAATTAAGCTGTAAGCACTCCAGTATACTGCAAGCAATATCAACTATCGATTGAAAAGGATGAAGGTATTAGGCCAATCATTAACCAATTGATTGAACAAGGTATTCTAATACCAACACACTCTCCATACAATACTCCAATAAATCCTGTGAGAAACAGAACTTGGAGATTGACACAAGAATGATTTAATTGAACCACTTTCTCTAATAGTCCCAGATGTATAAATAGTTATTAATTTAAAAACATCAACACATGGTCATTTTAATGTGATTAATTTATGTTCTGTCTTCTTGTATATGTGTTAATGTGGGAACATGGTTAAAAAATATATTTTTTGAATACTTAAAGGAGTAAATTTAATTGTTAGAGCATAACTGATTTGTTGTGCGATTCCATGTGCTAAAGCATTGGTCAATACGACCATTGATAACGCTTTGAATGCCAATTACACTCTGATAAACCTTAAAGATGCTGATAGAGATGGCTATGGGACACATTGTGAGGAATATGATGGTAATGAGTAAAAGATATAATAGAAGGTAAACTGGATGGGATTTTAGAATAGCCATCTGAGCACTTGTCTCTTCATGACAAAAGTGGGCAATGTGAGAAATAGGCCTCAAATGGAACAATGTGACCTTTTATGCTGATGATGCTTATCTGCTTTTATGTTTTCAGCACTGCCTTGAGAAAAAAAATGTACTTGATAAGAATGTACTTCTGTAATCGAGAGGAAACAACCCCATATATGGAGGATTGAGAAAGTTCGAGGTGGGGGGTGTAACCAGCCTTGTGTGATAAGAACCATATAAACCCCTTGCTTGCTTTTAATAAATCGAAGAACTTCTTGTGACATTCTGTGTCCGTGTATTTCTTTGCACCGGTGAATTCATCTCCTGATCGAAGAGTGACTGCGAGGAAGGCAGAATAAAGCACCCAAATCATATTTTACTAACAGTATCAAGCTTATTTAACAGTTAACTGTTTGTGTGTGTTTGCATCAAGTCATTATGTTGCATCAAACTTTGTTGTTCTTTATTATTATCAGATATCTATTATGCAAGTAACATATCTATATGTTCCACATTATGTCTATATGTAACATATTCATAATATCTATAGTGTATATCATGTAATGCATTGTTTGTATGGAGCCACACATATAAGAACCCTCCTTAGTGCTAAATACATCTGTGACTCTTGTGCTGAAGTCTGGTGAATTTCTGTGCTGTCTAAGAATGTTCAGTAAAAACTTTGAATCTTCTACACAAAAAAAACTAAAAACATTGTAACGATGCTGGCAAGGACTATGATGAAGATGATGACGTGAAGATGAAGGAACCTAATTGCAGTTTATTACTTGAAGAGTGATATATCAAACATGAAAACAAATCATTAACATGGGCTTGGCACAAAATAAACCAATGAAAACAAGACACATGAACATGGAGGGAAAACAGGAAATCACATGACTAGGGAATCAGGAACTAAACTTTTCAAAATAATAGACATGGAATCAAAATATGAACAAAAACACATCGAAACATGACACACATGGGTCGGCTACGCTTTGTGAGGTCACAGGTGGCAAGAGCACTAAGTGAAAAAACAACATATTTGCTTCTTTTCAAATTTGTAGATTTGTTCTTGCAATGCCAAAACAAATTACAGGGATGCAAACTCACGAGGGGTGAAAAAGGTGACAATCACTGGTCCACAAAATTTTTTATGGGGATTTTTTTTTAAAGAATAATCTAAAAGCACCAATTCCAGCTATTTTAGTGATTCAAGTTTATTCAAGTTTACAATTGTGAAGAATTAGCTGCAAAATAAAGAGTATTTTGGTGAGGCTTGCTTCTGTTTCCCAAATTTGTGAAATTTTATTAACTGAATAGTTCAGTGACCCCTTCTGGAAATGTCCCTAGGTGGCGACAAATGAACGTCTGATGTGCGATGAGTGAATCAATTAATCATTTTGAGTCGATCATGACCGAAATCTACCAGGAGAATTTATAGTGTTTAAGCATTAAAAGAACAAAGCAGATACAGTATATAGTCTTCCTTTAATCTGAGGATTATTTTTCATTCAAAATACAACAATAATAGTCTAATAATAGTGAGTTTCAATAGTGTCCTTCTCCTTTATTAAAAATTGCATGGCTACAAATCTACTGACTTCAGCATCAGAATTATAAACACAAAGCAGATCTACAGGATCATTTTCCTGCAGTATTTAAACAATAATAGACAAATAATAATCCTTTTGAGTTTCAATAATATTCTTTCGTCATTGTAAAGTGCATTTCACATGAGTTGAATCGAGGCGATAATGCCAGCATCAAGTGCCGCATCACCCTCAACACGACATGAAAGCATCACAGAGGGGCAATTTTACGAGTTTTCCACATAAAAAGCGGGAGGTGTTCACAATAAACATTGAAAACATGTATTTGAAAGAGAGAAAAAAGCTTTCAGTTGTTTTGATTGTTGTTTATTTTTAGGTCTAATTGTTTTATTGGTGAATTTAAATGAGATAAATAACTGGGGTCTCTGATATTTGTACACGATATATTAAAATAAATTATGAGACATTCAGTGTCTCTTCACAAATTACTACTCGCAAAGACATTATTGGTGAAGCAGAAAGTGTGTGTGAAAAACGCTTTGGTGTGACGTCACTTCATAGGCTTCAATATAGCACTGTGATGTGATGACCCTTTACACGTATAAATATCACTCACTTCATAGACTTCAATGTATTCTGCAGCGCTGACACGAGTCATGTGATGACCCTTTACACGTATAAATATCACTCGCTTCATAGACTTCAATGTGTTCTGCAGCACTGACACGAGTCATGTGATGACCCTTTACACGTATAAATATCACTCGCTTCATAGACTTCAATGTATTCTGCAGCACTGACGCGAGTCATGTGATGACCATTTACACGTATAAATATCACTCACTTCATAGACTTCAATGTGTTCTGCAGTGCTGACTCGAGTCATGTGATGACCCTTTACCCATATAAATATCACTCGCTTCATAGACTTCAATATGTTCTGCAGCACTGATGCGAGTCATGTGATGACCCTTTACCCATATAAATATCACTCGCTTCATAGACTTCAATATGTTCTGCAGCACTGATGCGAGTCATGTGATGACCCTTTACCCGTATAAATATCACTCGCTTCATAGACTTCAATGTATTCTGCAGCGCTGACACGAGTCATGTGATGACCCTTTACCCATATAAATATCACTCACTTCATAGACTTCAAAGTGTTCTGCAGTGCTGACTCGAGTCATGTGATGACCCTTTACACGTATAAATATCACTCACTTCATAGACTTCAATATGTTCTGCAGCACTGATGCGAGTCATGTGATGACCCTTTACCCATATAAATATCACTCGCTTCATAGACTTCAATATGTTCTGCAGCACTGATGCGAGTCATGTGATGACCCTTTACCCGTATAAATATCACTCGCTTCATAGACTTCAATATGTTCTGCAGCACTGATGCGAGTCATGTGATGACCCTTTACCCGTATAAATATCACTCGCTTCATAGACTTCAATGTATTCTGCAGTGCTGACTCAAGTCATGTGATGACCCTTTACCCGTATAAATATCACTCACTTCATAGACTTCAATGTGTTCTGCAGCGCTGACACGAGTCATGTGATGACACTTTACATGTATAAATATCACACACTTCATAGACTTCAATGTATTCTGCCATGCTGTAAGGCGGGGTGCCAATGTGTTTACATTAAAAGGCAAAGAGCAAATGTATGATCTTCGAGAAAATCAACAAATGAACTTTCTCACAATTAGCATTTCTTCCTGAGGCAACACACCCCACTGAGCGAAGACTGCAAATTCACACTTCATTGTTGCCCTTCCACATCTGTCCCATTCTCTCCCCTCTCCTCCTCATCCATTCCCCTTCAGCTGAGAATCACCTCAAAATCACCCTAATATCTGTATGTAACAAAAGACCATATCTGAAGTATACAAATAATGTAACTAGTGTAACATGTTTGATATCATTCAAAATGTCTCAGTGCGTCTGGTATAGTGTTTTGTCCCCAGGTTTATAAAACTCAATGACAACAAAGTTATAAGGTCTTTGCCAAATACTGAATAACTCTGGAGATCTATACCCCTCCTTGAAGGTTTAACACCAGGAATCCAAGAACCCATTCACTCCCAAATTCTCAAAGGAAAATACCATTTGGTACACAATGTGTATTCTGTCTGGATATTTAAGGAAGGCTGGCCCAGAGCTCAAGGTTCTCTGTAATCAGATGATCCCACACCTCACTGTGTGTAACTTTAATAACAGAAATCTGCATTCAGATTTCCCATGTTTTGAAATTACTTGTAGTTTTCTCAATTGTCAGGTATGTTCTTTTGACTTGTTTCTTTATCTTGTGTTTTAAATCTTACCTGGCAAATAAATTGTTACTTTTTGATTTATTCTGTATTCCTCTGAAATCATTTATATCAGTACTGGTTCTTTAAAATGGGAGAAACTGCTCTGGAGGAACTGAGCAGGAGAATACCATTTTAGGAATAATTTATATCATAACTGAAGCTTTAATGTAGGAGGAAGCCACTTAAAGACTATCAGTTTGAATCTCATTAGAAACTGATCAAAAGGTAAATGAATAGAAGAGGATTCAGAGTAATCAATAACTTAAATGATTAAAATAAAATAATGATCAGAAAGTATTTAGAGCTTTAATCTAAATTAGAGGTCAACATAAAAATGGAGTCAGATTAATATAAAATTGGAGTCAGATAAAATTAATAACAGGATGAATTTGTAAAGTGCAAATTATTAACAATAATCGCTTTACTTCAGTGCTCAGAAAAGACAGAACAACGCAGAGACCTTCAAGGGGCAAATCTATATGTTTTTAGCAGTTTTGCCTGCCGTATTTACAATGCTGACACGAGTCATGTGATGGCCCTTTACACGTATTAATAAATCAAATCACTTTATTGTCACACGACCACATACACAAGTGCAACAGTGTGTGCAAGTCTTGTGTGCAGTTCCAATCAACATAGCAGTCATGACAGTGACGAGACATACACCAATTTACAATAAACAACATATTTACACAGCACAATTTACATAACAAATGTATACATAATTACACAACACAATAATAATATACAATGTACAGTAAACAATACACACAATATAGCATACACATACAAAAAAAATAAAAAGTATATAAAAAATATATATATACAGTAGTTGTATTGTGGAGAATATAATTATGACAGTACAGTGTGAGATAATAAGATTAATAAAGTGCAGTGCTGATTGTTGATCGTGAGAGGTCAAGTGTTCAAAAGTCTGATTGCTCGGGGGAAGAAGCTGTCATGTAGTCGGCTGGTGCGGGTCCTGATGCTGCGATACTGCCTGCCTGATGGAAGCAGTGAGAGCAGACCATGACTCGGGTGGCTGCAGTCTCTGATGATCCTCCAAGCTTTTTTCACACACCGCCTGGTATAGATGTCCTGGAGGGTGGGAAGCTCACCTCTGATGATGTGTCTGGCAGTTTGCACCACCCTTTGCTGGGCTTTGCGGTTGTGGGCGGTGCTGCAGCCAGTCAGGATGCTCTCTACAGTGCTGGTGTAGAACCGTGTGAGGATGTGTTGGTTCATTCCAAACTTCCTCAGCCGTCTCAGGAAGAAGAGGCACTGGTGAGCCTTCTTCACAACGGCCTGTGTGGACAGACCATGTGAGTTCCTCAGTAATGTGGACACCAAGGAACATGAAGCTGCTGACTCTCTCCACCGGTGCTCCATTAATGGTGATGGGGCTGTGTTCTCTGTCTTTCCTCCTGAAGTCCACTACAAGCTCTTTGGTTTTACTGATGTTGAGGGAGAGGTTGTGCTCCTGACACCAGCGTGTCAGAGTGTGCACCTCCTCTCTGTAGGCCGTTTCATCATTGTCAGTGATCAGACCTACCACCGTCATATTGTCAGCAAACTTAATGATGGCATTGGAGCTATGTGTTGCCACACAGTCATGTGTGTAAAGGGAATACAGGAGTGGGCTGAGAACACAGCCCTGCGGGGCTCCAGTGTTGTGGGTCAGTGATGAGGAGATGTTGCTGCCCATTCTAACCACCTGACGTCTGCCTGACAGGAAGTCCAGGATCTAGCTGCACAGCAAGCTGTTTAAGCCCAGAGCCCGGAGTTTCTCATCAAGCTTGGAGGGCACTATGGTGTTAAATGCTGAGCTGTAGTCTACAAACAGCATTCTCACATGAGAGAGCATGTGTGAGAGAGCAGTGTGTATTGCAGATGCAATGGCATCATCAGTGGAGCGGTTGTTGTGGTAGGCAAACTGCAATGATTCCAGTGAGGTGGGCAGCACAGAGCAGATGTAATCTCTGATCAACCTCTCAAAGCATTTGCTGATGATGGGGGTCAGAGCAACAAGACGCGAGTCATTTAAACAAGTGATTTTTGTTTGCTTTGTTACAGGCACAGTAGTGGATGTTTTGAAGCATGTGGGGACTACAGACAGGGAGAGGGACAGGTTGAAAATGTATGAAAAAACACCAGCCAGTTGGTTTGCACATGCTCTGATGATGTGGCCCAGAATGCCATCTGGACCGATACGGCTTTACGGATATTCACCCGTTGGAAGGATCGGGTTACATCCACAACAGAGACGGAGAGTGAACCATCCTCTTTAGCGCCAGCAGCGAGTGCTCTCTCCGCGAGGGCAGTGTTATTTTCCTTGAAACAAGCATAAAATGTATTAAGCTCGTCCGGGAGAGAGGCAGCGGTATTCACGGCGGAGTTTTTATTCCCTTTTTTAGTCCGTGATGATGTTAATTCCCTGCCACATACTTCTAGAGTTGGTGGTGTTGAACTGTCCTTCAATTTTGTGCCTGTACTGGCATTTGGCTGCACTGATAGAGTTATAACTGAGGGCATAACTGGCTTGTTTATTGTCCTCCGTTTTCCCGAAATTAAAAGCGGAGGTCCGCGCATTAAGTGTCGTGCTAACGTCGCACGTCCTGATGAAACACGTTACGCTATCAGCGTAAACCTCGATGTCGTCATCAGAGGTTGACCGGAACATCTCCCAGTCTGCATGATCAAAACAGTCTTGTAGCATAGAGTCTGATTGGTCTGACCAGCACTGGATCATTCTGAGGCTGGGTGCTTCCTGTTTCAATTTCTGCCTGTAAGCGGGCAGAAGCAGAACGGAAGAGTGGTCTGATTTGCCAAATTGTGGGCGGGGGAGGGATTTGTAGCATCCCAGAAAGGAGAATAGCAATGGTCCAAAACCCGGTCCCCTTGTGTGTTGAAGTTGATATGTTGGTGGTGTTTTGGTGCAATTGTTTTCAAATTGGCTTTATTAAAGTCCCTGGTCACAATCAACGTGGCCTCAGGGTGCACGGTTTCCTACTCACTTATGCTCCCGTACAGTTCCTTGAGTGCCCGGTCTGTGTCGGCTTGTGAGGGGATGACTGCTACACAGTAGCAGTAGACTGTACACAGCTGTGATAATGACTGCTGTGAATTCCCTCGGTAGCCAGAATGGTCGACACAGAAGCATGAGAAATTCCAGATCAGGAGAGCAGAAAGACTTGATCAAATGTACATTCCCCTGATGACACCATGATTTGTTGATCATAAAACATACACCACAACCCACGGGTTCGATGGCTGAGTCTGGAATTTCCGCATACATCCAAGTTTCTGTTAATGTAAAGGCAGATAATGTAGCAGTCCATCATCTCTCAATGGAAAGAGATCCACGCTCTCAACTCGCTGTCCAGAGATTGAATGTTTGCAAGTAGAATACTGGGTAGCAGGGGTTGATCTGCACGACGTCTAACTCTGATGAGAACGGCGGTTCTTTTTCCCCTTTTCCTTCTGCGTTTCCGCGGCCGGGCAGCCCAGACAAAGGGTTCTGCTGGCGTGTTTGTAAACAGTGGGTCGGTATTGAGGAATTTGAAGTCCGGTTTTCATTGTGTAATTGCATAACCAATGTCCAAAAACGTTTTTCTGTCATATACAATAAGGCAGACAACATTCAAGACAAAAAAAAGCTAAAAACTTTAAACAAAACAAACAAAAAACTGCAGCATTGTGTCGGAGCTCGCAACGCAGCAGCCATACTCAGCTCCATCTTGAGTCCAAAATCATAACAATTTCAAAAACAAACCAATGAGTATTAACCCACTGTTAATGTACCAGATCGTAGGTCTCTGAGAACAAGAAAACAATATCAGCATTTTAAAAGAAACCCCTCTAAACTTAAATGTTGAGCAAGGGCAGTGACATTGTCTTCTATCGCAGCTTTCTTTACTGGTAATGGTTTTTGTAAGCTGGTCTGGGATGGGTCTATACACACAAAATTAAACTGCTTGCAATAATGAGTCAGAGTCAGGAACAGAGTTAAGATCCATGTGCAGAGTTTATTAGCAATCTTAGTTAGACAGACAGTGGTCAAAAATAGGTAAGCAATCCAGATAAACAAGCAAATTCTAGATGGTAAACAAAGGGATAATCCAAGGTACAGTCAATAATCACAACAGGCAGGCAGTAGATAACGATAATACTCAGAAATGCAAGACAACAGGGTGAATTGGCAAGACATTGCAGTGAGAGCAGAGATTATATACAATGGGAGTTGATTTAGAGAATGGAAATCAATGGTGGGAAGGGGATTCAGGAAAGTCTGGGTAGAGGTTAATACTCTGGGGAAGTGATCTTGTGTGAACGGACAGGGAGGATGTGAAACTTGCAGTACAGTCTAAGATAAAATCAAAGTTAAAGTGTCTTTCCCATTCTGAGGTACAATAAAAAGCCAACAAAAATACTTTCATTTCCATTTAATCTCTGGAACAAATACATTACTCAGTAATTGACCAAAATAGATTGAATATAAACACAATTCAATCTAAAACCTGTTAAAACATTGTGAAGTGTTTCAAAACTATTTAAGATTGTGTATTTATGACGTATTCAACATTATACATTTGGAAACACAGCACCATATTCCTGTTGTCTACATAAATGACTTGGTGAACCTATTAGAAAAGCAAATTTTCTGTCATTCTGTGTGCATCTAGCATATAAATGTGCATTTGAATTAGTGTAGTTTAATTGTTTCACCACAGCTGTGGCAAAAATGAAGAAAAAAAAAACATTATATAAAAAAGGCTGGGTCATTCTCCTTGACAGTGGAATCAATACACCCCTCCCCATCAGCTCAGTTCCTTGGCTCAAGTTCCTACTTGACGCAGCATGCGGGCTGTTTGAATTTGCCTCAGGTGGAGGTAGCGGTTTCCAGCATGGACAGATTGTTGAATTTTTTTGGAGAAACAAAGTTTGTAAAAACCATTACTGTACACTAAAATGCATGAATGTGTGAAAACAGGCCAGCTTACATGACATTAAATGTACCACTAGCTTAATTAGCTTTGGTTTACTTTAATTAAGCTGAAGTTACATGCCACGTGATTAATGTCACATAAACATGCATTTCTTGCATTTTCAGATTATTAAAATAAGATTTTTGTCCATAACATACACCACTTAAGCAGCTCTCGCAATACATTTCTGAACACTTCTTGTGTCCATGTAAACAGTCAAAGTTGCCCATCACCCACCTCAAATACTGCAGTGCTGAGTCAAAACAACCCAGTTGCTGTGTTATCTGTCGTGGGCATTTTGGATCATCTTCAGGAGGGACTCGAGTCAGTACTTATCAATCGGATATACTGGA
The DNA here is from genome assembly GCA_032164185.1 of Moxostoma hubbsi. Classification (NCBI taxonomy): domain Eukaryota; kingdom Metazoa; phylum Chordata; class Actinopteri; order Cypriniformes; family Catostomidae; genus Moxostoma; species Moxostoma hubbsi. Next base: position 581,145 of record JAVLUX010000027.1, on the reverse strand, counting down.
GCATTTGTTTCTGGTGAAATAAAGTTTTATATCTGTCTTCTTATTTATCAATCCTTACCATGTTTCGAAATGTGCTGTTCTGAATCTGAAACGTCACTTACACACGATTGATTTAGGTCAAACTGAAGACAGTAGGAATTAACGTAGCTGACACACAGATCATATTGACTTCATATTTTGAAGTTGAATTAATGTGCTGGTTAGAATGAATTATCCCAGACATTAATTCAACACATAAGAAGATATGGTCAAATAATACATTATAAATACAAATAAATGTTTGATGTAATGGAGCTGCGTTTTTATGTTTCAGGTGGTCTGATAATACATGAATGTGTTGCTTTGTACAGGAGAAGTTAATTGAATGTAAGCTTCCCTGCGGTTTCCTGTCCTATCCCTACTTTCCCAATCCAATAAAGCCATAAACGCCATTACAAAAGTCTTCAGCTTGGACGGATATTCTCGAACACTCACCTTTCAAAGTATGCTCTTTTGACCATGAGCTTATTGACATGTTTGATGCATCCTCACTATGACTGCTTTGTTAATTCTCTTTACAAAGTAATCATAGCAGTCAGTGGAAAGTCTTTCTAATGACTATGCTGATAATAAAATTGCATTGGGGAAGTACATTCACATTTTTCTCTTAAATATCACAGAAATTTTTATTAAATTTGAATATTACAGACATTATTTAAAGGTACTGTATGTAAGTACTGTAATGTACATTTTCATGTATTAATCGTTTTTTTATGCCAATGTGTGAGCGGATTGTAACACAACTTACAAAATGAGACCTTCCCTGACATCCTAGGTTGCCTATTTAAGAGTCTGTAGACTCATTTTTATGTGAAGGGAACGGGTCGGTTTTGCCTGGAAAATCCAAAGAATGTGAGGTTTATGGAAGCTCCACTCTTCTAGAGTGAAAAACAGTGTGCAACACTAACTAATGTTAGCTTGGAGATTTTATTCACTAATGTCAACAAACAGCACAGACTCCAACACAAACTCCACTTAAGCCCATAAAAGTGTCTGAACGAGCACGAGCAACAGGTATCTGGCTGCAGTTCACTTAAAGGCCACCGGTGTCATTAATAACACTGCTTTTCTGAATCTTACATATACACTGATTTCACACAGCCGCCATGTTGAAATTGAAAGCGAGGCTCCGGTGGGAAGAAAGTATCATATTGAATCACACAAACTGTGTGTAACGCGGGGTCAGGATGGACAAGGAGGAGGTGAGAACCGGCTTGTCAATATAAATTATATTTTAATGAAGAACTTAAAACAAAAGCACAAACATGCACAATTATGATTATGAAACTGTATATTTCAGCATAACGAGTGGAGTGGTGGTGGCGTAGTGTGCTAAAGCACTAAATTGTTAAGCAGAGGGTTGTCGGTTCGATCCCCACAGTCACCACCATTATGTCCTTGAGTAAGACACTTAACTCCAGGTTGCTCCGGGGGGATTGTACCTGTAATAAGGGCTCTGTAAGTCACTTTGGATAAAAGCAACTGCCAAATGCATAAATGTAAAGAGCCTGCCGCCAGAGTTGCTGTCAGGTTTACGGTCACATTTCCTTTTAGCAGTGTACAAAACAGATGATGCAAAGAACTATGGCCTTGATGCCATATTAAGCCCAATTGTTGAAGAGATCCGGACTCTTGATGTGATGGCATCATTCCAAGTTGATGTTTGGTTTGGGGTTGTGCAAGTCTTGGGGGGATAATTTTGGTGTAATTGCCATTCTTGGCTACTCTGAAAGCCTCTCTGGAAATGATGTCTGCAGATAATGCAAAGCACAAAGATGTCTTGCGGGTGCAGATGGCCCCCATGACAAACAAATAGTTGCCCTGACTTACGCCACTGGCTAGTGCAGTGGATATAAGTCTGAAGGGCATGGACTGGATACAGTCCGTGAAGTCTTTCCTGCTCTGGGGTTGTAAACGGCGGGGAGCAGAAGGCTTCAAGAGTGACCGGATGTGCGGTCGAGAAAGGAACCTTTGGCAGGTAGTCAGGATGAGGTTTCAATATTGCTTTAGCCATTCCTGGGGCAAAATCTAAGCAGGATGGCAAGACAGGCAGAGCCTGCAGATCCCCAATTCTTTTTAGAGAAGTAATTGCCATAAGAAAAATCATCTTGAGAGTCAGAAGTTTATCAGACGCTGACTCTAGAGGTTCAAAGGGGGTCTCAACCAGACCCTCAAGGACTATTGCTAAGTCCCATGATGGGATCCTGGTCCTAGCAGGTCTCAAACGCATGGCTCCATGAACGAAACGAGTGAGCAGGGGATGTTTCCCCAAAGGCATCTTGTCAGTCAAGGCATGGCAAGCCGATAGAGCGGCCACATAATCCCTGAGAGTGGCAGGCCATGTGCCTGCTGATAATTTTCCCTGCAGAAAATCCAGAACTGAAGCAATTAGTTTAATTGGCATTAAATTAGATCTGCATTATGTGCGCTGCACAATCTTTCAAAGACACCCCATTTATGGGCATAACTTCTTCTAGTAGAGGGAGCCCTAGCACTTAGAATGGTCTCAATAACTTCAGGTGAAATACCAGTGTCCCTCAGTTGGTACCCTTCAGGGGCCAAACATATGAAGGTTCCACAGCTCAGGCCGGGGATGAAATATTGTCCCCTGCACCTGAGACAGAAGGTCTCTCCTGTCCGGAATCTCCCAAGGCGAGCCGTTGAGGAAAGACATTATCTCCGAGAACCATACCCTGTTCGGCCAACGTGGCGCTATCAGTAAGAGACAGGACCCTTGCTGGCGAACTCTGGTCAAGTCTCCCGGGAGCAGAGAAATCGGAAGAAATGCATAAAGGCCATGGGCCTGGGCCATGTATGTGCCATCGCATCCAGACCCAGGGGGGCTGGGTGACTCAGAGAGATGTAGAGTTGACATTGCACTGTCTTTTGGGAGGTGAAGAGGTCCACTTCTGCTCTGTAAAGTCTCAACCAGATTTGTTCCTCTACCTCGGGGTGGAGGTTCTGGACAGTAAATCAGCTCCCACATTCAGGCATCCAGGGATATAAACTGCACTGATTGACAGGAGCTTGCCCTGGGCCCAAAGGAGAATCTGCCGTGCCAGTCTGTTGAGCTGGTTCATGTAAGAGACTACTGGTGTGTTGTCCACCCACACCAGAACATGGCAGCCTCTCAAATACTGGAGTAAGTATTTTAGAGCCAGAAACACCGCCATCAACTTGAGGCAGTTGATGTGCCAATCGAGCTAATGACCCTCCCACACCCCAGCCCATCGGGGAGGCGTCTGTCATTAGCAATTTGCAATGGCAAGACACACCTAGAGTGGAACCCAAAGTGAGGAACCGGGGTCTGAACCACATAGAAAGGGTACGAAGTGCACGGCGCATAACCCTTATCAGCCTTAGGGGACTGGCCCCTGGCTTTGAGCCACAACTGAAATGGTCTCATGTGTAGAAGGCCCAAAGGGATCACTGAGGATGTAGATGCCACGAGACCTAGTATTTGTTGATACTGACGAAAAGTTCAACTTGTCCTAGACTGACTTTGCTCAGGGTGTTCTGAATGGACTTGATTCGCCCGCATTGTGATCAAATAATTCAGAATGCGGATTCCCCGGAGTCGCAACAAGCCAGTGCTACATCCATGCACTTCGTGAATGTGTGGTGTGATAAGGCTAGGCCAAATGGAAGAACCCGATATTGAAAGGCCTTTGCATTGCTGTGTCCAGTGCGTGCTTTGTGCATCTACTTGGATCTCACACAGATGGACAGCGGAAAGGGAACACTGTCTCCAAACAGAGGCTTGCCCACTGGATCATGGATGCCATCGCATTGGCCTACCCCCTGCGCCTCAGAGTGTGGAGGAGTGATCAAGGACCACGTGACAGTGCATCAGAGAACCAGTTTTTCTCTCTCTCTCTCTCTCTCTCTCTCTCTCTCTCTCTCTCTCTCTCTCTCTCTCTCTCTCTCCGTGTTGGCTTTTCCTTCACCTATGTTGTTTTTTTTTGTGTGTGTTTTCCCCTCCTGTCTCCTCCCAGGTCGAGGAAGGCGGGGTTGATCGGATTTACATTTATGCATTTGGCAGACGCTTTTATCCAAAGCGACTTACAGTGCACTTATTACAGGGACATTCCCCCCGGAGCAACCTGGAGTTAAGTGCCTTGCTCAAGGGCACAATGGTGGTGGCCATGGGGTTCGAACCAGCGACCTTCTGATTAGCAGCCTTGTGCTGTAGCCACTACACCACCACCACTCCATATCTGATCACAAACATGTTGTCGCTGAATTTCTCCCGCCGTTCCATTCACAATGAACTAGTGAAGTTAAAAATGTGCATAAAATGGCAGCAATCTTAAAAGAATTGGTGACCATTTAAAAGATCTTTACACAATATTTGTACTGCTTAAATACTGACCTAAAAATATATTGATGTGGCATTCATTTTTACTAATTTTATCACATTTCTCATTCTAAAATACTATGGCAACATTACTCAAACATTTGTCATAAGACTTTTTGTTCATACATTTCCATAATGTATAATAAAATTTGACTGATGCATTTTTGTTTTTCTTAAATAAATAGCATAATTTTAGCAAATATTAAGATCAAGCTAATAATTATAAGATATGTTGCCCCACCCAAAGCTCTGGCTATACAAGACCTATATTTTTTTGATAACTGTTTGATTGACTAAACATTTTGGGTTGATTTTTTCCCATCCTCTCTGTTTTACCCATATTAATTTGCTTTATGTCTGTCCTATAGGTTGGAACAAATATGGTGGAGTACCTCCAGCAGGCTGAGGCATCAAGAACTTACCCTTATGTCCTGTCACTTGAGAATGGACACATGGGCTCCCAGGCATTTGTTATTCTAGCAGGAGGGGCTCTAGAGCAAAGCACACTTGTTGGGGTGGTGGATGTGTGCTTTAAAGCTTTTTATGTTTTTGATAACAGCTACCCTGTGTGCATGCTTGGGAGTTTATTCAAAAAGTTTATGAGATGGAGGTGAATCTCCATCTGTTAATTTTTTTCACTCGGCACTGCACGCTTGCAAATAGACTAAAATAATAAGGGTTCCCCTTCTGTCACTCACTCGATTTTGTGTTGATGCAGTGACTCTCGGGGTCGTTCTTGGGAGCCCGATTCACCTTCAGATCTTTGAGAAAATGCCAATGAGAAATTGGCAAGTTGAATTTTCATGCCACTCCCCCGACATACAGGTATAAAAGGGAGACCGGTATGCAGATTCATTAAGACATTTGCTTCAGAGCCGAGCGGTTGTATTGACAGCAAGGTGTTACCACTGCCGTTCCATTCACCAACTCTACAAGCATTGCTGTTGGACATATGGCTCTGCTGCAGACTACACCCCAGGGCGCTTCGATTGCACTTTAAAGAGCTCTTTTCCTCTAAAAGTGTGTGTTTCCTCTATTAGAGCAGGCACAGTGACATTGAACGTCTTTAAAGATGCGTCTTTTTAAAGATTCCTTTCCATCTCTGTGCCATTCCTGGATGCGGTCGTTACCTCTCAACCTCTGGCGGTCACAATCACTGCCTCACGTGCCTGGGCCATAAGCACATTGAGGCTGAGGGCTATGCCGCTATACCACAGGTGGACAAAACGATCGCAGCACACCTGTGCCCGCTGAACGCTACCACCTGGCGGAGTCGCCCGGCACTCCCCTCCCGAGCCTGTAGGACAACGTCGTCCCTGACAACGAAAGCCTACAGCGCTGCTGGGAAGGCTGCTTCCGCCCTACACGCCATGCCCCTTCTCCAGGTCCATCAGGCAAAGGCTTTGAAAGAGCTACACAAGGGTATTTCTGATCTCGGTGTGCTACAAGAACTGCACTAGGTGACCGACCTTGCCCTCCAAGCGACTACGGTCACAGCGTGCGCACTCGGGCAGACAATGTCCACACTTGTGGTCCAGGAGCGCCACCAGTGGCTGAACCTGGTCAAGATGAGGGATGCAGACAAGGCACGGTTACTGAATGCCCTATTTCCCAGGTCGGCCTCTTCAGCGACTCTGTTGAGGACTTTGCCCAGAAGTTCTCAGCAGTGAAAAAGCAGACTGAGGCAATCCAGCACATCTTACCCCGGCACAGCTCAAGTGTGCATACCCCGTTTGTTCGCCAATGGCGTCCCCCTGGAGAGGAAATACCAGGGCTGGTAAACAGACCACTCCTTCCCGCGGTGGATGGCCAGGAGGTAAATCATTTGTTTAGTTCTTTTTTCTTCACCGCTCCCTGTATGGGCTGCGGTACCCACATTGTCAAAAAAAAGAGCAGTTTCCTCCATCCTCGGATCACAGTGCCGGCGAACACGGTCACCGCCCCCACGGCCACCAGACACTGGACGCTTGCAGTCCCCCCGCCTTTGCATCCCCCACTGCACCACACAAACCACCAGTCGCTGGTGACGAGTCTCGAGGACGGCCAATGAAGCCCTCCTCCTCAATCGCCATCCAGCCCGCCTAACGCCGGGCGCGCGGAGGGTGATAAGTGTTTTGAGGGTCTCCTCACCACGGCCGCCTCAGAGTCGGAGTCAAGGAGTCGGAGTCAAGGTGGTTTACATTCCCGTCCCATGTCACAACTCGCCCATCGCCTCCTCTGGAGTCAGCAGCGACTAAGGTCATTGCGTGCCACTCACATCCCGGGCCACCATAACTTCACAGCAGATGCTCTGTCACAGCAGGTAATGCTCAGGGGAGAGTGGAGACTCCCCCCTCAGGTGGTTCAGCTGATTTGGAGTTGATTTGGCCAGGCACAGGTAGACCTGTTTGCCTCCCTGGATTCCTCACACTGCCCTCTCTGGTATTCCCTGACAGGAGCTTCCCTCGGTACAAACACACTGGTACATAGCTGGCCCCGAGGGCTACGCAAGTATGTGTTCCCCCAGTGAGCCTACTTGCATAGGTTCTGTGCAAAGTCAGGGAGGACAAGAAGCACGTCATTCATGGCTCCGTACTGGCCCACTCAGACCAGGTTCTCGGGCCTCATGCTCCTCGCAACAGCTCCTCCCTGGCAAATTTCCCTGAGGAAGGACCTTCTTTCTCAGGTACAGGGCACCCTCTGGAATCTCCATGTCTGGTCCCTGGATGGTACACGGCAGACCTAATGATCACTCAGGCTAGAGCTTCTTCCCTGAAGTGGCGTATCTTTGCTAGGTGGTGTTCTTCCCGTGGTGAAGACCCTCAGAGTTGCGCAGTCTGGTCAGTGCTTTCCTTCTTGCAAGAGAGACTGTACAGGCAGCTGTCCCCCTCCACTCTCAAGGTTTATGTAGCTGCTATAGCAGCATATAACAACGATGTCCAAGATAAGTCCCTCGGTAAGCACTACCTGTTTTTCAGGTTCCTGAGAGGCTCCAGGAGGTTGAACCCTCCTAGGTCGTACCGCTTTCTCTCATGGGACCTCTCCGTGATCCTCTTGGTCCTACGGAAGGCCCCCTCCGAGCCCCTTGAGTCAGTCGAGCTAAAAGCCATCTCTCTGAAGACTGCCCTCCTGACCGCGCTCACTTCCATCAAGAGAAAGCATTCTCTGTCAGCAAAGAGTGCCCAGAGTTTGGTCTGGAAGACTCTCACGTTATCCTGAGACCCCGACTGGGCTATGTGCCCAAGGTTCCCACGACCCCTTTTAGGGATCAGGTGGTGAGCCTGCAAGTGCTGCCCCCGGAGGAGGCAGACCCAGCCTTATTGTTGCTGTGTCCGGTGCATGCTTTGCACATCTATTTGGACCGCATGCAAAGCTTTTGACGCTCTGAGCAACTCTTTGTCTGTTTCGGCGGACAGCAGAAAGGGAATGCTGTCTCCAAACAAAGGCTTTCCCACTGGATCGTGGACACTATAGCGTTAGCCTACCAGGTCTGGTCTGTGCCCACCCCCTTGCGGGTTTGAGCACACTCCACGAGAAGTGTGGCACCCTTGTGGGCACTGGCCAATGGCACCTCTCTAGCAGACATCTGTAGGGCAGCAGACTGGGCAACACCCAACACCTTTGCAAGATTTTACAATCTCCAGGTTGAGCCAGTCTTGTCCTGTGTTCTTTCAGGTATGAGCAGGTAAGTTTTGTTTCATGGACAGCTGGCCAGGTGTATCTCTTGTGTATAGCACCTTTCCCCTCCAGGTAGGTGAAGCCGTGTGCTCTTTCTCCCATGCGTGTTCACGAATTGTGAACACTGGATGCTCTTCCTCCTAGAGCTCCGACTCACGAATTCAGTGGAGGAATCCGTAGTCAGGCCCAGTACATGTGCTAACAGGCCCTGTACTGGGGTAAGTGCTCCACAGCTCTAGGCTACCCTAGTAACCTACTGTGTGTATTTTCCATGATACGCTCTCCCTCTTTTTTCAGTAGACCCACGTCTCCCTTGGCAGAGCCCCCTGTGCCCGGTTGCTGTGCTTGTAGTAATTCCTCCCCTAAAAAGAGTTGGACCTACCACTGCACCTCTTCCATGTGTGGCCCCCGTAGGCCCATATGACATATTCACCACTTTCATACTCTCCCCCTAAGGGCAGGGTTGGCCTCACGGGGGTCTTTTACCCCTGAAAAAATAGGAATGGAATAGAATGCCTTCCCCATCACATTTTATGAGCATTTAGGGCCCCAGCCAATTCTAATTTCTAAGTGGAGAGAAAGACTTAGAAAGAAAAGGCCTGGTGCAGCCTGCTCCCATACTGGACACATCTCCTTCCCCCACCTCAGGGCTATGGGGAAGCACCCAACATGTGGAGTATCTGGGGAGGCTCTGTGCAGCCAGAATGCATCTATTCTTATGCTTGTAGTAGCTTGCCTACACCTGCATTGGCAGTTCACTTGACCGTTCAGCCTTTGTGGCATTTCATATAGGGACCCCTAGTGTCACTATTCGACACAACGTCGAAGTGAGTGACAGAAGGGGAACATCTCGGTTACTGTCGTAACCTCCATTCCCTGGTGGAGGGAATGAAACGTTGTGTCCCTCTTGCCACTTGCCACACTGTAATGTCCGGGACCTTGTCTCGGCTCCTCAGTGCAAAACCTGAATGAATCCACATACCTATCTCCCTTTATACCTGTATGTCGGGGGGAGTGGCATTCAAATTCAAATCGCCAATTTCTCATTGGCCATTTCTCAAAGATCTGAAGGTGAATCGGGCTCTCAAGAGCGACCCCTAGTGTCACTACATCGACACAACGTCTAGTTTGTGCACATACTGTAGATTATAAATGACAAATTCTTTGTGTAAATAAGCATTTTACTGCTAATTGAAGTAATGCATTGCAATGTTTTAATTGTATATGCTCATACTGTAGATTAAAAACAATAAGGGTTCTTTTTAATAGATATGAATTATCATAAATGTTAATACATTTACATTGCTTTTCAAATGTATACACTTAAAACAAATTATAATAATACAATTGTGTTTGTTTTGAATTCTTTAACACTGTTAACACTGATTTTGTTTTATTCTATAAGCTCTTGGATCTTTGAGGTAAAATATAATTATTATTGCACATGTACTGAAAAATTTAATTAATAAAAGAATAAAGGAGATACCATGTTGACATATTTATTTATAATGTGGTATTGCGGCAGGACGGAGGGTGGGGCCGGGTCGTGATTATACACACCCGGTCCCTTATTAGGCATATCAAGCCTCCGAGAGGGAAAAAGGCCGACTGCGGAGGATTGTGCGGGAGAGAGAGATCGTTTAAGGACATGTCCGTCATGTGTGTTTTGTGTCTTTTGTTTCAGTTGATTATTAAACTATTATTTATATTGTCAAGTCGGTTCTCGCCTCCTCCTTTCCCTTAATAGCCTTACACATGACGGACATGTCCTAACAGAGGAAAGTAGAAAGTTTCTGACAGGCTCATGAAGCACGCACACACACACACACACACACACACACACACACACACACACACACACACACACACACACACACACACACACACACACACACAGAGTGTCACACAGAGATCTGACAATGCACCTGTGACGCATCTATTTATAGCCCTGCTACAGGTGCATCCAATGATGTAACCGGCAGAGGCTATAAATCTGAAGCTAAAACCAATCTGTAACTAAATATGTTTAAGTTGAATATGAATGTGCATAAATCTCATATCTGGGTTCTTATGCTACTTGTAAATAATATAAATGAATGTGGTGGTTGGTTGTGTGAGTGGGGTGCAATCACTGATAATGCCCATCTGGGGGTCACAACAATTACTCTGCAGAAGTGACTTGACAATCTTCAGAAAGTCTGTCCAATTATGTATCATATAAACACCCCAATACAGATGCATTTTGTCTAGGTATACCATTATAGACCTTTAAGAATGGTGAGAAACAACAGGGTATGATAAAAAAAAATTCTTTATTTGTAAGAATAATTCAAATAAACACCCAAACAGATGGGAAAAGACAATGATACAGTTTCAGTTTATGTTAGCAGAAATAAAATATGTTTTCCATTAATCGCAATATATAGATATGAAATTTAAACAAAGTTTACATTAAAAGTATCCCAGAATACCAACATATATATATTTTTTTTAGCTTCCTCAGATTGATTATGTTCATAGGTCATGGACATTATTAACAGCACAATATATTTGAATCCCCTTGATAAAGTTTGTATTTTATATGATTATATTTGAAAGCTTGATTTGTTAACTCACTCCATACACAGGGGTTGTTTTTCTTTGAACTTCTATATCTGTTCTTACACTTTGGCTTCCTCAAGTTTAAGACTTACATTTTCATAAGCCACACCCTTCCAGGTGCCGTTCTCAGTGAACATCTCAACCTCTCCATTGGCCTTGGTCTTCTTGATTGTAGCTGTGAAGGGAATCTCAGCTTTATCATCCTTGTTGACCATCAGTTTCACTGTGATCTTGGTTTTGGGAGGAATTGTGATGGTAGATTCTTCTGACATGGAGAAGGATTTCTCTTTTGAGGAGCTGTTGCCATACTCTCCTGAATATGAGATGGTGCCTTTGGCAGCTAATAATTGAAAATTAAAAGACAAATCATCGGACAGCCCCCAGATGTGCTTCCAAGTCGTGGTCTCTGTGACTGTGTCCGTCCAGTTTAGTTTGAAGGTGTGGGATTGATTCACGCTGCTTTCATTGATGTAGCTATCACTTACCTCCACAGATGGCTTGTTGCATGGGTCTGGGGTTCTGTGAAAATCTATTTTGTCAATTTCAAACTTGGGGCTAATGACATCCCCGATACTCACTGAAAATACACAAGAATCATCAACACCTTTTTTAACAGCTACAATCTTCAGATTATTTTGACTTAAGAACCGGCCATTGTAGGCTCTAAATATGACTTTCCCATTCCTGGTGCTGACACTGAACTCACAGCTTTCATCAGGATTAGCCTTGTTTGACTTAATATCATCACCTTTTAGACGGAGGTAACCACCCCTCTTGTCTTTGAGCTGGACTTTCGAATCATTGACTTTCTCCACTATGAATTTGCACGAAGGGTCTTTGGTGGTCTTGGCAGCTTCTATGTCATCAATATAAAATATTCGTTTAACACAGCTGAGGAACTGGCCATTATCAGTCTTTAGAGCCACACCCTCTTCAGCACCAATATAAGCTTCCAGTGGACCAAAACCAGCAACCGGATTGTCAGACTTTTTCAGCTAATGTATGTAACAAACAAATACAATGTAACAATTAAAAAAAATATCATTTGAAAACTAATAATAATTATATTTTTTTTGTTTGTAAAAATAAAATATTTGATGAACTTGTTCATCATTAACTTATTGTCATTAACTAACGTAACACTGAACATTGTGAACCTAATAATATAACTGTAACGACAATACACTATAAAACTGTTCAACAAGGAAATGTATATTTGTGAGACATATTTTCAAATCTCGGCATGTCTTACCATTTTCAGTCTTTATTCTCAAATCCCTTTTTGTTGAGACCTGCAGGAGACAAAATGTGTTTACTTACACACAATACATTACATTTCATAGACTAAACAATCTCAGATATTATATAGAGGTGAAAAATTAAGAATTACCTTGATCTAAACGTTATATCTGATGCATAAAATCTTCTCACAAAAGTCTTAAAGTCTTATCAGTTGCAAATAATATGTTTTTACAATACAGGAATTATCAATAAAAGTCAAATTTACTGCAACCTAAGCAGACACAATGATGCAATGAAGGACGAGCTCAATCTTATATACTCACTGAGTAGAACGTCTTATCTTTGGGTTGACGCCCATCCTGTAAAATATGGGATCGTCCCGTATTTAAAGATGAAATTAAGTGTCCTGTATCAAATCAATATGGAATGCGATTTGTCCCGTATTTAAGCTGGTCAGATGCCGTTCATGGTGAAATCGTTCCAGATCAGTAATTTAACTTTGATGCTGGAATTTTTGCTTGCTGTGTGAAAGGGATCATCTGATCCTAAGGACGGTGTGGTAAGCGTTGTTCTAGATATGTGTATTTCCCCCCATAAATGTTCAATAAGATGCATAACATTTATGAATACATTTACTGAGTCATACAGACAAGAAGTATAGAAGAATGAAAAAAGATAAATAAAATAAAAATGATTAAAATTACTTATAAACCAACCAAAATGTGCACATAAAGGCTAAAGAAGATAAATAATACATACTAAAATAAATATATATTTATAAATTAAAAATATAAATGTTTTTATAAGTCATGGATAAGGAAAGTTCTCATTTTAGCATATAAGAAATTATATTTAATTTGAATTGAGTGTCTCTTATTTTACAACTTAAACTTTATTTTATAAATAGCTCGTCCTGTGAACTTACTGCGCAACAGACGACTTAAGGAAAACGGAAAGCAACTGCGCAGAACCGGAAACAGGCTCCGCGCAGGGGGTTATGGGAATCTTTCTGCGCAAGAGTTTCTGCAGTGCTGGCGTCTAAAATTATCAGGAATTCCTGCATCCATTTCTTTTTCTTTTTGTCTTTACAATATAATAATATTGTTAAACTGAGACCAACTGTACAAAGATACAGTTTCCAAACCCCAGTGATTTCTGCTACTGATATTATCTCTTTATATTTTGAGGAAGCACATGCACTTGGAAGCTTTCTTAAAAATAAATTAATAAAATAAATGCTTGTGCAAACTTTTGTGCTTTAATTTTAATTTGTCCAATGTGATACTGAGCTCATGATTATTAAAAGGCCTTTAACATGTTGCCTTAATATGCTTTTCCAATGATCAACTGCTCCGTTTTGGCACATGAGTAAAATGTAGAAGCAATGTGGTTGGAAATTAAGCATGATATAGTGAATATTGTATTAGAATTGTTACGTTATATTCACATGTGTATATGTTCATGTTATGTGTGAAATGTGGTTCATTGTAGGTGTGTGTAAATGTTTGTAGACTAATAAAGCACACTAGAGAACAGAACGCCTGCCCTTAAATGTGCGAGTTTGAGCTTTTTTGGCCTCAATATCTCTGACATTTGTTGAAGATTGAACAGTATTTCTATTAAAACGCCCTTCCACATACTAATGGACTAAATGTGACTTTCAGTTTTAATACACTTTTAATACACTTTTGTTTTTCCAAATAGCACAGTTTCTGTTGTTATTGTTTTGGTAGGAAATTGATATTTTAGCTGTTGTTCAGTATCTTTCCCTCGCTCTATATCTCCTGTGTCTGCTCATTTATTATTTTTCCAGGTTCTTGGGGAAATCGCCCGATAGAGATGAAGTTGCTGATTCCCACCAGCTGCTTGATGATGAATGGATGAAGAATTTGAAGAAGGCTCACCAGCGCCTCTTCTTCCTGAGACGGCTGAGGAAGTTTGGAATGAACCACCACATCCTCACACGGTTCTACACCAGCACTGTAGAGAGCATCCTGACTGGCTGCATCACCGCCTGGTACGGCAATAGCACCGCCCACAACCGCAAAGACCTGCAAAGGGTGGTGCGAACGGCCAGAAACATCATCGGAGTTGAGCTTCCCTCCCTCCAGGATATATATAACAGACGGTGTGTGAATAAAGCTCGGAGGATCATCAGAGACTCCAGTCACCCGAGTCATGGGCTGCTCTCACTGCTTCCATCAGGCAGGCGGTATCGCAGCATCAGGACCCGCACCACCCGACTACATGACAGCTTCTTCCCACAAGCAATAAGACTTTTGAACACATGATCTCTCACGATCTACAATCAGCACTGCACTTTATTAATCATCACTCTGTCAATATATTCTCCCAATTCAATTAGTGTTTATATATATTTATATCCGTATCTAGTGTGTGTATTCTACATTGTGTGTATTGTGTACATTTGTTATGTAAATTGTTTTGTGTAAATATGTTGTTATTGTAAAGTGGTTTATGTCTCGTCACTGTCATTACTGCAATGTTGCTCGGAACTGCACACAAGAATTTCACCTGCTGTTGCACTCGTGTACACAGTAGTGTGACAATAAAGTGATTTGATTTGATTTGATTGAGACACGCACACATCCTGGTGTAATGCGTCTCTTACGCCTCTTTGGAAACTGACAGAGAGTTGGTCTCCCCCAGACTTGAGCACTAGAGTCACAGATGTATTTAGCACTAAGGAGGGTTCTTATATGTGTGGCTCCATACAAACAATGCATTACATGATATGCACTATAGATATTATGAATTTGTTACATATAGACATAATGTGGTACATATGTTTCATGCATAATAGATATCTGATATTACAGTTTTTCTCGATTGCTTAAACACGTTTCTTGAAACTATGCCTCGTATTCTCAAAACAGTAAACACAAATCCATAACGTCTCACCCAGTTTTCCAAACAACCTATTTTCAGGTCAAAATGAAGCTCTACACTCAAAACCATTCACTCTTGCTGAAAAACCAAACTTTGCCCTCAGACAGGACACACAAGCCCTCAAAATAACACACACTACAACATAGTCTAACACACTGGTGCAATAAATTAAAAACAACATTTCCAAAACTGGTAAGTTATGTTATTTGTGGTTCCCCTCCTCACAAACCTTTTCACATGATGAACAAAAGACACAACCAATGGATACATTGGCACATTTTTATTCATTCATGTACACAGTACAACACAAAAAAAAAAGAAAAAAAAGAAGATTATTCCGCCTCAGCCTCCTGTCTTTTTTCTGGGTCAGGCCAGAGAATCTCATCCACATCACAGGCTATATTAGCCCTAGCCAGGCAGCGGGGGTAAAATCCTCTTGCATGCCTGATCCACCCCTGGCATGCATCTACTGATACATCTAGGCAGGCTTCTTCCATGGCCTGGAGGAGGTGAACACGCATATAAGGTTCTCGATCATACACTTTCCATCGCCATGCCGAAAAAAACTCCTCTATTGGGTTTAGAAAGGGAGAGTATGCAGGCAGAAAGATGTTTGAAAATCTCGGGTTATTGGTAAACCAGTCTCGAACCAGAGCAGCACGATGGAAGCTGACGTTATCCCAAACAACAACGTAGTGAGGGTGGTCTGGTTGTGCTGGTTCCCTGTGGTCCAACTGGAACATATGCTCTCTTAGACCGTCAAGGAAAGCAAGGAGGAGCATAGTGTTATAGGGTCCTAAAATGGCATGGCGGTGGAGTACCCCTCGTTGGCTGATGGCTGCGCACATAGTGACATTCCCTCCACGCTAACCAGGGACATTTACAATAGCCCGATGGCCAATTATGTTCCTCCCCCTTCTCCTTCTTTTGGTCAGGTTGAAACCAGCCTCATCCACAAAGATAATTTCATGGGGAACAGGCCAGCCTTCAATCTCAAAGATTCTCTGCAAAACACATGAAACACAGTAGAGTAAATCACTATGCTGAAGCACAGTTCAAGAGGGCACAAATGGCAGCATAAACTGCTATACTCTGATGGTACACAATACTTCATGCGATATCAAAATTCATACCTGAACATATTCCACTCGTTGGTCTTTCACTCTGTCAGAGTTTCGTTCAAAAGGGACGCGGTATACCTGTTTCATCCGGAACTGGTGCTTTCGGAGGATGCGGTCAATTGTGGAGAGGCTGATGGCATTTATTCCTCGAAAATGATTATTATCCTCAATCACTCTCCTTTGAATCTCTCGCAGGCGGATTACATTATTGGCAATGACCATGTTTACAAGCTCCCTCTCTTGCTCCTCCGACAAAAGCCTTAGCCTGCCTCCACCAGGTGGTCGTCTCTGTGTCCTAAAAAAATAGAAGCACTCATTACTGTAACTCACACATCCTTTTTACAGGAAAAAATGGAAACATACTGAAACTATCTGTATGCGAGGCAATTTGATGCATTTCTTTATTACAGTAGTACATATTACATAGTGCAACAGTAGATGTGATGTCAAAGCACAGAGTACAGCACAAGTTACTGTACAGAGCAGTCTTACTGTAAGTACACTACCTGTTTTCCTCCCTGAAAGTTCTGATGATGGACGCAACGGTGAAGCGACTCAAATTAGGCTGTACTCGTTGCCCAGCCTCCCTCATAGTCATGCCATGGACAAGGACATGATCAACTAAAGTGGCTCTAATTTCATCCAAGACTGCTTGTCTCCTTGCCCTTCCTCCTCCTCCTCCTCCACCACCACCTCCCCCTCGTCTACCTCGTCCTTCACCACGTCCTCTTCTTCCTCCTCTCCCTCCTCCTTCACAACGTCCTCTTCCTCCTCCTTCACCACGTCCTCTTCCTCTCCCTCCTCCTTCACCACGTCCTCTTCCTCCTCCTTCACCACGTCCTCTTCCTCTCCCTCCTCCTTCACCACGTCCTCTTCCTCCTCCTTCACCACGTCCTCTTCCGCTCCCTCCTCGACCTCTTCCTTCATTTCTTTGTGGATCCATTGTTCCAAAACTCAAATGAACTGACTCTGGCACTTTTATGTGTCTTGAAAGTTCTGATTGGTGTGTGTTAAATTGTGACTCTTAGTGTTTTCACCTGGGTAATTGTGTGCTAATTGAGCTGAAACTATGCTGACTTGAGTGAACAATATTGAATGCTAGTGCTTTCTAAATGACCATGTGGTGTAGGCAATGAGAAATGAAGGGATTTGTGTGTAGAGTTTTGCTGTGACAGTTCAACAAATCTGACTAATGTGTCAAAACAGGGGAATAGTGTTCATAGTTCAGTGAAATGGGTGTGCTTTTTGATAAATGGCATTATGGTTTTGAAATTTTAGTTCAAAAGCCTGGTTATAGTGTTTAAGCAATCGAGAAAAACTGTAATACAGAACAACAAAGTCTGATGCAACATAATGACTTGATGCAAACACACACAAACAGTAAACCATTATAATAAGATTGATAGATTTGCATATAATGTAATGTTAAGATATTGCTCCAATAATTAAAGATATAATATAATGTGCAAGCAAATAAGATTCATGTTTAATTCGAGCAGGGTCATTGATAAAAAACTGTGTAAAGGTGGTTACTATTGGATAATAGTACTGTAAGGACTGTATTAGTGGAGGTTCAGATTGTCTCGTCTTCCTCTTGTGGTGTCAGAACACAATCCTCCATCAGAAAAGCCAGATTCAGTTCAAAGGGGTTTATTCAATCCTGAAGATGACACACAGGTGGGTAATTAGTTTGTGTGTGTTTACATGTGCTTCTACAATAAAGCAGAACTGCACATTAATCTATACAATCTCTTAAGATATTACCAGGTTAAATGGTATAAGAGTATCAACTTTACAACTCTCAGTGTAATCTTATACAATACTGCAATCTACTGGTTAGATATGGTAAAGGCACATTGAAAACAAGAACATCTGATTATAGGGAATTTCCATCATGTAATGTGAAACTTATATACAGGCCCGCATTAATGCACGGGCTTACTGGGGCTGAAGCCAGGGCCTATGAAGACAAGGGGCCTATCATAAGCCAATAAAAAAATCACATTGTTTTGTAGTTTGTCGAATTTTCTGTCAATCACTTGATATTCATGTTTTTGGCTGCTGATTGATCCAATTTACATGTGACCCACGTGGGAAGCATGATATGACAGCCAATCAGAATGTAGAGAAACAGTTGTAGCATGCGTTGTTGTCTAATCTAGTAGTCTACAGTAGTAACAGTAGTAGCTTGCCCAACATCAATGTCATGCTCTAAAACGGAAGTTCTGCCTGGGACATCAGAGAACAGAGATGGATAACGATGCATCAACGTAACAACTTGCTGGATCTGCTCTGGGTTTAAATGGTACTCTTTACTGAGAATAATTAAACTTATTTACATATTTACATAAACATGATAAAAACAAAAGAAAACACAAAAATGGTGAAAAGGGAACGAGAGTGTTGCCAACAAAAAGAATCAAGGAAAAACCAAAAACCAACTAACTAAAGGCAGAAAAGGCTTACTGAAAACAAACACAAAATAAATCTGCCTTCTCTAATTAAAACAAAAACTTACAATTGGTGGCAACCACTTCTTACCTGGTGTTACTAGACAGTGTTAAGGTCTACATGTTGCAAAATGTGCAGGGCCCCTATCCTGTTTCCAATTCAAAATAAAACGAGTATCAAGAAAGGTCCAAGGACCTTACAAAGTTGAAAGACAAAAACAAAGCACAGAAAACTGACTGAAAGGCTTGTCAACAAAAACCACAAGCAATACAAAACAGGTTCCCTCATATAACAACCATCTTGAATTTTATACACTACCGTTCAAAAGTTTAGGGTCACTTACTCATTCTTTTTTCTTTTTTTTTTTTCAAGGCTTTTTTTTTTTTCACATTTTACAATAATAGTAATGTCATCAAAACTATAGAATAATGGAAATGGAAATTTGGGAATTATGCTGTGAAAAAAATTAAATAAAATAACTAAACACTATATTATATTTTAGCGTCTTCAAAGTGGCCACACTTTGCCTAGATTTTACAGAAATGTACTCTTGGCATTTACTCAACCAGCTTCTTGAGGTATCACCCTGGGATGCTTTTTAAACAGTATTGAAGGAGTTCCCATCTATATGTTGGGCACATAGTGGCTGCTTTTAATTATTCGGTCCAAGTCATCCATTTTTCCAAAAACATTTTTTTTTTTAAATAACATTTTATTTTTTGTAATTAAATTAATATGTTGGCACAATTATGTTTTTGTCTACAAAAAGAATTTCAAACATTTAAGCGTACGCCTTCAGATCAAAAGGTTTTTAAGATAATGAGAAACATTTCAGGCAAGTGACCCCAAACTTTTGAACGGTAGTGTATACGTAGGTGATCTCAGGTCTTCACGTGCGACTGGCTCACACAAGAGAGATGGTGATTGGCTGGAACAAATGCAAATGGAGGAACCAATGGGGGGCAGGCTCCTGCAACAGAAAACACACGGAGAGAAAGCAAAACACATATGGCTAGAAGGCGTTACAGTCTCAAAATAAGCGTGTTCCACTATAACACTGGCAACAATTCTCATTCAGAAAACATGCATTTCATTTCTAACACACTGACCTAAAAAAAACAGTAACAACAGGGAGCATTACATAAATTAGGAACATTTATTTGTAAAGTTTGAATGATTTTTCACATAAATCAGCATTCCATTTTGGAATAACACCTTTTCACTTTATTGAATGTACTAAAGCATATGTAAGAAGAATGAATAAGAAATGCTGCAATTTGTTTTCTTTTAATATAGTACTTTATTTGTGAAAATAGAAAGGTGAAAAAAGAAAGAAAAATCCTGATATTCCAGGGCTGCAATTATAATTAAAACAAAAAGTCAACACATCAACAACGTGTCATCTAATCACTGATTGTAATGTACTGTGAGGGTTCTAGTCCCTCCCTCTTGCATTTGGACACAAGTTCTCATCAACATCACATCTGATGTCAACTCTGGCAATGCATCTTTGAAAATGCCTTCTGGAATGTCTAATCCAACCAGTCTTCATGAGAAAGGTTTCGACAACCCGCATTCATTGCCTCCAGTAAAGTCATCTGGTCATGTGGATGGTGGTCATACACCTTCTGCCTCTATGCAGAGAAAAACTCCTCTATGGGGTTTAAGAAAGGGGAGTATGGAGGCAGGAATAATACTGACATCCTAGGATGTGCAGCAAACCAGTCTGTGACTGCAGCAGAGTGCTGGAATGCCACATTATCCCACACTACATAAAAAATAAGCCTCTCTGTATTGTAGGAGCCAATGAGTGGTTTGTGTAACAGCAAACCATCATTGGACAGTACTGCACATGTGACCAGACTTCATTTAGCTCTACATAGTGTGGATAGATGAACAAGACCGGGCAACAGGAAATACTCAGGACAGATTTTATTCTGCATGAATAAAGAGACAAATGAATCAAAACAAGCTTGAATCTGTGGCCTTCTCTCACAATTGGAACATCAACCTCTCTTCGGTCACGCTTAATGCGAACTGAACCCATTTGACACGTTTCATGTTTCTCATAAATCAAATTCTGTTCAACATATTTCATAAAAAAAAAAAAAAAAAGTCTCAAAATAAGCTTGTTCCACCATAATTTATGGATGTTTAATCAAATGTGATCTTTCCTAAAACAAGAAGACATGCCACCTAGGCAATGTTAAATAATTAGCCAGCTAACGTTAGCTCGCAACATAGCCTAGCTACTTAACATACCTTTATCTTGCTGTTTTTTTCCTCTTCATCGGCACCAGAGGGAGATGTACTTTTTTGTGACATTGTTGTTTTGCAATACTGCTGGTTCTTCAATCAACTGTCCGACTGTGCTTGCCTCCTGCAGCCATTAACAATGTTGTGTTTTTGTATAATTACCATTGTCATTCACATACTATATCAAATAAAAAAATAAGCAGTCATTCATGTGGTCTTGGGGGCCCCCTGGTGGCCACTGTCTTTTGACCACTGTTACTACCTTCATTGTTTTATGTAATTGAGAGAAGACACAGGACAACTGGAACTGCTGCTGATTTGGAGTTTATTTGAATTTTTCCTGCTGTAGTTTGGGGAACATATAGATGGTGCTTCATGGAATAAACGGAGTACAGCATGAAAATGTTCTGCGATTTTATCACCTCTCCTCAGCCTGCTCAAAAGCAGACTCAGCAAACATCAGTAATATTCTAATCAAAAATAAGATGGATGAAAACAAGTTATAAACTATATTTAAACAAAATAAATTGTAACTAACATTCATCTAAACAGTTTATCCTCCAGTAGCTAGTTTGAATCCATCATGAATTAGAGACAAAACAAACTGATACAAAATTAACACATTGGAAGTTGGAACAAATATGAACCATATGGACCATGGAATAAACGGAGTACAGCATGAAAATGTTGCTTCTGCGATTTTATCACCTGCACAGATCAAAGAGCAATTAATTAATTGGCCAAAATCACCACATTTAATCGACGCACACACATAGCCTACACCCAAACCGCTGTACTCGGAAATAAAACTATTAAATCCAGTCCATCCATGCATAAAACACAACACATTTCTAACACTCTTTACGGAAATATAATTGAATATCATGTACTCAATCAAACTTCTACAAACTTTAACACTTTATATTGAAAGAGCACCCCTAACCGCTCACCTCTCCTCAGCGCGCTCAAAGCAGGCTGAAGAGGACGAAGCGCGGGATGAACAGAAGTGACGTCACGACGCCAGTACAATTAATCATAAAACTTTTTTTCCAAAGTGACACAGATAAATTTAAAAACAAAATTATAATGCTTTCCGAGACAAAATAATATAAAGTAAACAAATAAAACTGAAAGGAAGGATTATTAGTGAAACATTCATTTACATAGTGAACATACACTCTAAATATTAACATCCGTCACACTTCTTATGACTATTTAATGAGTGTAAAGGTGATTTGGGTAATTAACTTAATTGCAATGACTTGTTTTGACTTTAGTAGGCATCTGATTTAACGAGGCCAGACCAGACCATTACTTACAACGTTAGTTAAATAATTAATTTGTTAATTGATACAAGAAAGCTCTGTTTCTAGATTAGGGGAGGCTATATTGGCCTAATAGTAGCTGGCGCTCGGTTATAATTGTAACAATTTCAAAAAAACAACCCATGAGTATTAACCCACTGTTAATGTATGATCATAGGTTCCTGAGAACAAGAAAACAATATCAGCATTTTAAAAGAAACCCCTCTAAACTCAAAAGTTAAGCAAGTGCAGTGACATTGTCTTCTATTGCACCGTTCTTTACATGTAATGATTTTTGTAAGCTGGTCCGGGATGGGTCTATACACACAAAATGAAATTGCTTGCACTCTAAGAAAAATGTAAGAAAACAAGTTTAAGTGTCTTTCCTGGGGTGTATTCCAGAAAGCTGGGTTAACTTACCATCAGATTAACCCTGAACTCTGGGTTGATTAACCCATCACCTGCTTACTCGTGGTATGTCGGTTCCAAAACACCTGTGTCGAGTTAGTTTAATCAACCTACTGCTAATAACCTCGAGTTAATGCGCGTGCACGGCGAACATATAAAGGCATTTTCAATGGAATGCCGAATTCAAGAGTCACCATGGAAACTAAGGGTGAAAAGTTGCGTGCCGCCTACTTCTCCGAAGCTGAGTTAGACGTTTTAATGTTGGCTTATGAGGAGTTCAAGCCCATTATAATGAAAAAAAGCAATACAGCTGGATATGCGAGGGAAAGACAATTGGCTTGGCAAAAAATAACTGACAGAGTAAATGCGTAAGTTTTTTTTTTTTTATTACATTTTAAATATGCTTGCCTTTCTTTTGTTAATTTGCAAAGTTGAACAATTGTCTTTTTGAGCATGTGGCATGACTCGACAAGCATTTACTTTTCTCTACATCAGTTTCTTAAGAATACAGTGCAATGTATATTGACAAGAAATATTTAGGCGTCTTGTTTTATAAGGTGTAATCCTTCTGGAGCCAAAAGAACTCTTTCCCAAGTCAAAATGAAGCACAAAAACATTCTCCAAAAAGGTAATATTTATTTTAACTGTTGTAAGATCAATGTCTTAAGTTACTTTTACAGTATTCTTCCTATATAGCTAATAGAAAGAAGGCTGAGGCCCGTCTAACTGGCGGGGGTCCACCTCCTCTCACCCCATCTGAGGAGTTGGCTCTCTCACTTAATAAAGGTCGCCCTGTGGTTGATGGTATTCCAGAGGGAACTTCGTCAAACTTAGCTACCTCCCACACCAACTCTAGTGACTTGGTACAATGTAGGTATACCATATTAGTACTTATGATTATTTAGTCATACGTTTGGACAAAACGATCATTATTAACTCTTGTCATTAGGAAGAAGGCTAAATGCTTCCCAAATGCAGTCATTGTTTCACTTGTGCATTATGCATATTCTATTTTACAGCATATGCTGTATACAGTAATCTGTTTTTTTATTCTTGCATGTTCCTAATGCCTTTATTCAGTGTCTGTCATACTTTAGTAATTTACACATTGAGTATCTTTTTTTTTTCTTGCAGTTGCTGATGGACGCATTGTATTATTGGATCCTCCTGAAACCACACAGTCTGTCACAATTGTTAGTGATGCATTTTAAGAACCAGTTGCTTTTAGATCTTTCACTTTGTCTGCCAGACAAAGTAACCTTGCATATTTCCACTCTAGGATGATGATGAAGAGACCACATCTGCTGTGACAGAATTAGAAAGTGCTGGGAGACCCACAGAGGTATGATGCATATACTGGACAATGCATAGCTTTTTAGATGGAGTGAAAAATGTGTAATTTGTTCTGTGACCGAATCTAGCTGGGGATGTACATGCAGATGATGGTCCATCTACCTCTACACATAATCTTAGCAGTGTAAGAACTTGTCCCTGGTTGTCCTTATTTACATAATGTTACTATGTGGCAGATTTTCTTCTTTAACCATCTTATTTACTTTGCCTTCCTAGTTGTCTGCAAAGGAGCTGTATAAGGTCCATCTATTAAGGCAAATTAAAAAAACTGACATGGAAATGGACCTTATACAGCTTCAGATAGAGGAGAAAAGGCTGGCCATTAAAAAGGACAAACTTGAAATAGAACTACTGGAGCATCGCCTTAAGGTGAGAATCATATGTGAACATGAATCTGTTATTTTTTTTTTTGTGTGTATAAAGCAATAAATACAAATCTTCATTGTCTCTTATTTCAGGATATAAAGAAATAGAACACATTAAATAAAGCGATTTTGACAAATCATGTCTCTAAGCCTTCTGCCATCTCTGTGGTCTGCCAGATTCAATGGGTGTTGTTCTAGGTCATCTTCATCAGGACAGGGGGGATGCCTCTCTCCTCTTATTGTGGCAATGTTGTGAAGTACCACACAAGCAACTGTGTCACATGCCCTATTTGGAGTGACCCTGAGCCCACGCAGACACTGAAACCTCGCCTTCAGAATGCCTATTGTCATCTCCACCTTGGCCCGTGTTCTGCTGTGAGACAGGTTGAAGCGTGTCTGTGGTCCGGGCTCAGGATCAGGGTAGGGTGTCATCATATAGGGGAGGCAAGGGTATCCTCTGTCCCCCAGCAAGTAACCATAGAAGTGACCTGTAATGTTTGAGGTGTTTTGTAAATGTAATAAAGACTACAAGCATTTGTCTAACAAAACGTACCCTGTTGAAATTTGTTGCACAGAGATGACTCTCTAAATATTCGGGCGTCATGTACAGACCCAGGCCATTTTGCCTCAACATTAGTGATGAGGTGGGTTGCATCACATATTACTTGTGGAGAACAATAAGTTTATTAGGCCTATTTGTAACACCAATATTAAGGAGCCAAAATATAGCTACCTGCACGTTGATGCTATGCACAGACTTCCTATTAACATAGTCTCCCTCATTGATAGATGGAGCTTTAATAGGAATGTGGGTGCCATCAATGCACCCAATCACGTTTGGGAACCCTGAAATTATGATTAATTACAAATTTAAGAAGTCTGTGTAGCCTTTATGTGTGTGCAGTCAAAATAAACCTCTTAAGAAATGTAATTTAATTGAAGTAGATGACAGAATTTCTGAGCAAACCTGCAACCCTGTAGAATTCTTCTTTAATAAAGCGCACAAGTTTATGGCCAGGGAACTGTACAAAAGTGTGTAGAAACCGTTTCAGTGCCATGCATACTGTACGAACGGCTCTACACACTGTTGCCTTCCCCACATGCTCTGCATCGCCCACATTGTAGAGAGAACTCCCTGTAGCGAAAAAGCGCAGAGCAATACAAAGAATTTGTTCGGCGCTAAGCGCTGACCCGCGGTTTGTCACGTTTGAGATGTGTGGTTTTAGTAGGTTTGTTAAATAAATTAACGACTCCCTAGAAAAACGATAGCGCTCTTGCAAATATTCGTTAGGATAAGAAAATACATCGATACGTGGTCTTATCACCCTCTCATGGCGGAAAAACCCTCGTATAATCTGTGCCTCTACGTCCACAGGATCCTCATCAAAAGGGCACGCCATGCTCGGAAACCTCTCTGAAACAAACTAACCCTGCAACATAACCTGCTCCGGAGCAGGTTATCCTCAGAGTCAGTTGCTATGGTTACTTGCATAACCCGAAAGTTACCTCCGTTTTTGGAACCGAAAGCAGAGGTTATCCGCTTTCTTACTCCTAAACTTACCCGGGTAAGTCACATAACCTGCTTTCTGGAATACACCCCTGTTCTGAGATTCAACAAAAATACTTGCTTGATCCATGTAATCTCTGGAACAAAGACATTACCCAATCAATTGACCAAAATAGATTGAATAGAAACACGATTTAATCTAAAACCTGTTAAAACAAGTGTTTCCAAACCATATATGATTGTGTCTTTATGACGTATTATACATGTGGAAACACAGCACCATATTCCTGTTGTCTACATAAATGACTTGAACAAATGAGTAAAGCAAATGTTCTGTCATTCTGTGGGTATCTAGCATATAAATGTGCATTTGAATTAGTGTAGTTTAGTTGTTTCACCACAGCTGTGGCAAAGGAAACCCAGCAGGGTCATTGATTAAAAACTGTGTAAAGGGGTACTATTGGATAATAGGACTGTAAGGACTGTAATAGTGGAGATTCAGATTATCTCGTCTCCTCGTTTTCCTTTACACAGTTTTTTATCAATGACCCTGCTCGAATTAAACATGAATCTTATTTGCTTGCACATTATATTATATCTTTAATTATTGGAGCAATATCTTAACATTACATTATATGCAAATCTATCAATCTTATTATAATGGTTTACTGTTTGTGTGTGTTTGCATTAAGTCATTATGTTGGATCAGACTTTGTTGTTCTTTATTAATATCAGATATCTATTATGCATGAAACATATGTTCCACATTATGTCTATATGTAACAAATTCATAATATCTATAGTGCATATCTATACGAGCATTGTTTGTATGGAGCCACACATATAAGAATCCTCCTTAGTCCTAAATACATCTGTGACTCTTGTGGTGTCAGAACACAATCCTCCATCAGAAAAGCCAGATTCAGTTCAAAGGGGTTTATTCAATCCTGAAGATGACACACAGGTGGGTAATTAGTTTGTGTGTGTTTACATGTGCTTCTACAATAAATCAGAAATAAAGAAATATATTAACATAACATGCATTAAAATAATTCACATTAATCTATACAATCTCTTAAGATATTACCAGGTTAAATGGTATAAGAGTATCAACTTTACAACTCTCAGTGTAATCTTATACAATACTGCAATCTACTGGTTAGATATGGTAAAGGCACATTGAAAACAAGAACATCTGATTATAGGGAATTTCCATCATGTAATGTGAAACTTATGTCACACTTTAACTCCAATAATGAGTGATTCCAAGTAATATTGCCATAGAAACATGAAAACATATGAAGAATGTGCTGAGAGCACGTGACACTCGACACTCACATTGTTCATATCAATGAATCTGATAAATAAATAAACGTCATATTAACAGTTGCCAAGATTCCATCCAACTTTCACGCTATTTTGTTATTGACAAAGTGAAAATGCGGAAAAAAAAAAATTGCGATATTTGCCGCCTTCTGCTCGTTTCCATTCAAATGATCTTTTATCGATAAAAATGGTGTAGGCCTACATATGATGTGTGCACAGATATTAAAACTGACCACAAAACGGCGCCGCGATATGCAGAAAAGGACACCGAACACTAAAGACGGTTTGATTTCAAATATTTAAACATTTTTAAATGTTCAAAAGTTAATTTTCTGAAAGTGAACGCAACGTTGGACAAATAGTTCAGAAAGTTTATAGTCTTGAGAAGAGTCTAGAACATTCTGAGAATGTCATTCAGCCGACTTTATTCATCTACATGTAATGGGGTGGGGGGGTCTATAAAAGAGCGTGTGTTACCTTAAGGTGGTTACTGTGTGGGAGATGACCTGATTTTGGAGTTCATCTCTATAAGAGTGATGGCCCTTTAAGACTCCAATCTGGATGTTATGACGTCAGCCTGTACGGAGGCCGATATTAACCGGAAGGATCAAGCGGTAGTGATCTGTTGGTTGGAGTTTAATCACGAAAGCGTGCGGCCAAACAAACAGCGTGGGCAAATACAGCGCGGTGGGAGTGCATCTTACTGGGTCTGTGTGGGAATAATAGCAGAGACTACATACATCTACTGGTATAGAATCAACATATGTGGGGTGAAGCCTATGTGACAAAAGTGTGTGTGCCACCACTGTATTCATGTGATTTATACTTGCTTCTACCACCTTTAACCATTTGTATACCTAGAATTTGATTGAATATGTATAGGGGTCATAACTATTATATTGATTAATCTGCTGTGTGTGTATACTCTTTCACTTTGAGCTGGCTGGGGTCAAATTACAGCAAGGGTTACCAGGATGATCTGGGGATACTAAGTTTGTAATTTTATTTGGTTTTGGTTTTCTGTGATTTGGCACCTGGTATTTTGAGTTTGATTTCTTTTGTTTTGTGAGGTTTGGTTTATTTGAGTACCCCAGTCCCTGTGTGATGTATTGTGAAAGTAGTATGACCTGTCTGTGAAGCTTAAGATTTAAGTGATAATTTTTAACCACTTTGACCGAGAAATATTAAAAGACCCTGTTTTGTTATTGGTAGTCATGTGCCCTTTGTTTCTACCTGCACCATAACATACAGAACAAGTAAATGTAATTTTAGGTTTGTGTGAAGAAAAGGCAATTATAGGTCTAAACAATAGTTTAATAGAATTAGGCGGTAAGTGTTCAAAAAAATTAAATAGGCAAATAATAAATAAAATAAATCACACTGAAGCTTTTCTCCAGTTTTGTGTATTTATTTTTATTTAAAGCTTTTATATGCACAGAAATGATGTTTTTTTGTATTGTGGAATAATTCCATGACTGCCATCAATTATTGTGAATGGTGTGGAAAAGAAACTTTAATAAATAAACGGATGGATACTGCGATTAAATTAATCACAAACAGTGTTCATACATTTATTCATATTTGTGCTGCACACCTGGAAGTGTCACGTTTGGATTGTAGAGTTATAGGGTTATGTTTGGGTTATGTCCGGGTTATTTGGCACTCCTGGAAGTGTCATGTTTGCAGATCGGATCTATATCACGTAAAGATCAATCCATAATCACGTGGAATAAATTGGCTTTCAATACTGATTTGGGCAAACCCTGTCATGTGACACTACATTTTTGCATTAATGGCAATTTTATCGACAAAGTGTTTCCAACCATAGACTGTAAAAAAAAGATGGACGACGCCCCTTCGCTCTTTTCCATCGGAGAGAACTGAAGCCGCCAGTGTCCCGATATGGCGCTGACATCTTGGAACTTGAGTCTGCGCACTTGCGTTTTCGGGACCAGTCATGCGCAGTAGTGAGCAGGAAGTAAAGCCGCGAAAACAAGGCCCCGCCCTCACTCTCGCAGAATCAATCGCAAGCACACGCCCCTGCACTTTCTACTGCAGAACAACCCATTATGTCGGTGTGAAATAATTAATTATAGAAATTTAGATATGTAATTTAAAGCTCCAATCTCCTCAATCCTCCGAATATCCCGAAAAAAAGTCCGTTGGTGCTTCAGTGACTACTTCGCTCAGAGAACCTGTCAATCACAGCTGTCAATCATGACGTAACAGCACCGTTTTTATAGCATCAAATAACTAACTAAAAACAAACTTATTTTAAAAACAAACACTTGAAATTACATCAGCGTGATAAAAACTACAGTAAATGACAGAAACTGTCTTTGGAAAAAAGATATGTGAAGTGTAATTTAATTGTTTAGTTGGTCTCACGTCCCGTTGAATAACATGGGGAGGCGGGGTTTATGACCTATACTAGGACCGGCCTCTGGGGGGCGATCGAGACGTTTTGGCTTCACTTTTGAGGGCTTGTGCGGCACGCTTGTTTCCAACCCAGTTTTTCGTAACATTTGATGTATCGACATTGAGTTTATGCGCTTGAGTAAAACGGAAAAATATTATGTCAACATTTGTGATATTTTAGCGATAATGTGCAGCTTAAATTTAATTCACAAACTTTTTTTCGCCAAAAATCCTTGGATAGAAACGTAGTTACTGTGAATGAAAATGATCATCTACTAAACAAATGATTCCTTAGAATCATTTATAGATCCACACTTCAGCACACACATTCAGATATATTCACTCTAATGCAGAATGACTATGATTGACAGGTGTCTTTCCAACAGGTACAGAGTTTCTGGGACAGAAAGTGAGGCGCAAGGCGGCTAAACGGCGCTTCTGCTGGTCATGCTCATTTACGTGAATTCAATCATGTTTTCATGCTGGACTGTTTGCGGCACACACTGCCACGTGACAACGACCAAATACAGGTGACAGTAATCCCCTTAAGAACAATCTGAAATATTCTCCATATTCCCTGCAGCATTCACTATAGAGAGAATGAATGAATGAGTGCATGAATGAATGCCTGTTTTGCACATTTGCCCACCAGTCACATTTATTTAAGCCAAGTTTTATTCACGTTTTAACTGTTTTATGGAGATATCACTGTAAAAACAATTTCACCTAATTCAACTTAATGTAAGTTTAACTGCTGTCTTAAATTTTCAGTCAAATCAAATGATCTGTTTAAGTCATTTCAATCAATCAATCTTTTGATTGCTCTTTGTAAGTGCAAACGACTTAACAGTATTAGCTGTTTCAAATTAACTAAGTAAATTAAGAGATTCATTAATAACGTGCATTCTGTTAACTTGACCTGATAAGTGTCTGAAGTCTTCACATTACTTTTCTAGTTATGATAACAAACTTTGTAGTGTTTTAAAGTTATAGATCATAGTTATAAAAACAATAACACCACTTTTGGATGCAGCATTTGGATTTTATTTTCTTTATAAGTTCAAATACAGCTCTTTAATAAGAATGGTTCAAAGCCTGTTAATGTGTGTGTCGGTGAGTGAATGTATGTGATTGATCAAGCGTGTTAGTATGTGTGTGGAGATGTGTTTCAGTGAGTATATGTGTTATTATATCTGACTTATAAATTGTTGATAACAAGAGCACAACAATACCAACTTTCATAACAAACAGCCACAAAAAATGTGTGTGATCCTATTCATAAACTAAAAAATATATATATTTTGTGGTCACACTTGCTGCGATATGCATGCACTCAATTTTATTTATAGAGCACTTTCAAAAACTGCACTGGGCAACAAAGTGCTGTACATGGAGTTACAAAAAATAAAATCACACACATACAGCTTAAGAATACAACAAACATTTAAAACCGACAAAGACATGATATAAGAAATTGACGTAGTACAATTTAGAATGCAATTAATTAAAAGCTAGGGGAAATAAATACGTTTTTAAGGCTCCCTGGGATGACACTGTGTTGTTTGTGTTGTAAAGATGAGACTTGGTCTTTAATTCACAATGAGCTTGTGCTCAAACTTTAAGGTACGAACCAACATTATCACCACAATCTAGCCTATAACTGTTCTTCATCCTTTCTCCCTGCTCCCGACCTACCCCATGGTCATATCACTAGACAGTTCCCTCTGCTGGTCACATTAGGTATTACAGTTGAATCATTGCAGATCAACACAGACACTAGAGACGGAGATGACTTCATGGCCAATGTAAGCTTGTTCCAAAGTCTAGGGGGCTGCCACCGCAAAAGCTCTATTACCTTGAGTTTTAAGGCGAGATTGAGGAACTGACAGACACAGCTGATCACCAGAGCAGCGAGACCTTGAAGGTTGATCAGAGATGTACTCTTGTGCTAAACCATGGAGAGCCTTAAATACATATAGCAACACTTTGTACTGGATTCTGTATTGGATCATTAACCAATGTAGGGAAATCAATACTGGGAGAGAGAGAGAGAGAGAGAGAGAGAATATTACAATAGTCCAAACGAGAAGACACAAAGGCATGCACAACCTTCTCCAAATCATCAAAAGAGAGGATGGACTTCAACTTTGTTATAGATCCAAGATGGAAAAAAAATATTTTTAAAAACAGCATTTATTTGCCAATCAAACTTGAGCACAGAGTCAAAAATAACACCCAGGTTTTTCACATAGGAACATTTCCCTTGAAGCAATGACAAGTTGCCATCTAAATTTACCCCACATCCCCTTTGACCAAAAAGATTAAACTCTGTCTTATCCTCATTTAATTGGAGAAAGTTGTTTGCAAACACTTCACATCGGCCATTCATTTATACAGAGACTCAAAAGAGGTTTGCTTCCCATGTTTAATAGGAAAGTAAAGTTGAGAGTCATCAGCATACAGATGGTAGTGTATACCATGCTTATCAAAGATCTTTCCTAATGGAAGCATGTAGAGGGAGAATAAAACAGGTCCAAAGATGGATCCCTGAGGAACCCCACACATAAAAGGAACAACTGATGAAGAACAGTTCTCTAAACAGACTGAAATGTTTCTCCCCTTGAGATATGTAGAGACCAAATCCAAGGCTAACACCTGAATACCAACCTGGTCTCTTGGTCTCAATAGTTGAGAATGTCATGATCGACCATTTCGAAAGCGGCACTAAGATCGAGCAGCAGAAGAGCAACAGGACTACCAGAATCTACACCTAATAAAATATAATTTAAACTCTCAACAGAGCTGACTGTGCTATGACCCGCTCTGAAACCTGACTGAAATTTATCGAGCAAATTATTGCTAGCTAATAAATAATTGAATTCTGCAAGCACCTTCTTTTCTAATATTTTTGACATAAAGAATCATTTTGATATAGGTTGAAAGCTGTTCATATCAGACAAATCAACATTTAATTTCTTAAGAATAGGCTGAATAACAGCATGCTTGAAGCAGCTGGGAACGATACCAGTGGTCAAGCTACTGTTGACAATCAATAATACGCTTGGACCAAATCCCAAGTCCACCTCCTCCTTAAACAAAGCATATGGAATAACATCACACGTAGAACCAGTAGGCTTCCTATGTGCAGTTATATGTTTGAGTTGAGACAGGGACACAGGTACAAAACAGGTCAACAGGATCATTACTAACAGGTAAGATCTGTGAGCGTATACCAGCTTTTTTTTATTTTTATTTAAAAACTGCTCACATGTGTCCACCGAAGGAGAGATGCAGGTAAGGGCAACTGGATGAAAAAATTATGTAATGGTAGAAGAAAGAACTTTAGCATTATGACAGTTCTTTGAAATTATATTAGAAAAAAAGCTTGATCTGGCTAATTTATCTGCTCTATGAAATTTATTCAAACAGCCTCTCAAAATTTCAAAGGAAACTTGTCATTTATCGTTAAGCCACTTTCGCTCAGCCTTCCTGCACTCCTGCCTAAGAACGGGTATTACTATTCAACCAGGGCTGAGCCTTAACTTTTTTCTTCCTGATTTTTAAATAATCTCATCTCTCTTGATGTCTCCACTCAAATAAAGGGGCGCCCCGAATTTAGAAAAGATAGATAGCAGATTCTTTTAAGATTCTATATCTTTCTTTTATTTCTTGTTTTATATATACAGTGTAGGCATTGGTTGATCATGGGTACACTGAGAGCTGGCACTGAGACTAGAATTAAAGACAATACATTTAAGAATGAGTTTGATAATTTCATGTTCTCTACTTTTAAAAATTTGCTAAGTTTTGAGAAGTTTTTTCTTGGGTTTGTTCTATGACCAATCATGCCAGATAAAATTTAAATAAAGTCCCAATATGTGATATATTTAATATAAAAATAATTGAGAATGCTAATAAAAATTGGTCATTGGTAGCAGGTGAAACCCATGCAGAAACACTGAGATTAAATTGAATATCATAAAGAATTTCAAGCTGTCATCATTGTGTATGCTGTTCACTAACTCATTCTGCAACTAGTCTCTCACCATTGTAGATGACCTGGCCAAATGATTTATTGAAGCGGCTAATCCTGCAGGAGGAAGTCAGAGGAAAAAAGACTGAAAGATGTGGGCTATTATCTGATTGGCCCTCACACTATCATGACTGCTGGTAATCATTACTGAATTGACATTACAAATGTGGATTACATTTCTCTGGATAAGTTGACTTTGGTCATATATGACTAATTGGATGTTTGATTCTCAAACTGCCATCCATGGGTTCGATACCCATGTCTAAATTGTTCCGAGGGTCTAAATTTAAATCCAGCATCTAACCACTGAGTTATTGATTTAAAGAGTAAAATATTACAAATGTATGGCAAAGTAAGAGTTACCTATTGGATTGGTACTCACCTAAATTTCCAGAGCGTACCCTCACTTTAAAGAAAAAGGGTAGTGGGTGTTACAAAGAGTTGATAGAGTATCTTTTTCCAGTGTAAATATTTCCATTTTGAGATGAATCTATGAAAGTATCACTTTAGAGGCATACAGTTTCTGCACAGTGATGTTTGTCTCTATGATTTAACTGAATCATTTATAAGGAAATGCTTAGGAATATAAGAGAATAATAATAAACAAATCTTATTGTTAAATGATGCTAAACATTAGGATTTAAAAGATGAGTTATGAGAAATTAGAAGGATTTAATGTATTTTACTGAACAATTATTTTAAAACAAGAGATTTGATGAATTTTAATTGTGCCTTTTTATACTTTATTTTGTTTAAACATTTACTTACTTTTCTGTTAGTTTAAAAAGGTGATTTTTGTTGTTTCATCAGATAGAATGGAACTTGCTTCTCACGAGAGAGTCAGAAAACAGATAAAGGAATCATTAGAGTTATTCAACAGAAAGAAAAAAGAAGGGATAAGATGGGTGTTGTAAATGTAAAGCTCTGCTTGAACAGAAGGCTAAAGTTAGTTGTATTGAATGTAAAGAGAATGTTGAAAAAGAGAGGAAAAGCTTGTGTTGATGAACTTATGAACATACTATGTGAAGAAAAAAAAAGAGAAAAAGACACAATGTATATGGCGTTTTCATGAAGTATAGATGGTTGAATAAAACCACTCAGAGCTCATATGCCAGTGCCAGAAGGACCATTCAAGCATGTGTTTATGTATTATATGGACATGAGAAAGATAGATTTAGCACATGTCTGGAAGCAGTGCCCTCAGCAGGTCAGGGGTCAGGAATAGTAATCAAATTTCTAACAAGAGAAGAAGGTGGAAAGTTCTGGAAGAGGTTTTTTCTTGAAGATGGTTTAAAATGGAAAAGATTGAAAGCAGTTAATATAATGAATTCTTATAATGATCACTTTTTTCACTGTTGAAGGGTAACTTAAATATATTATTGTGAGATTCTAAAATGAGAAAGAAGGAACAGCTGTAATGAGATGGAATGTCCCCCTCAGAACTCCTCCCCTTTCTCACTCTCTTTGTGATAATTGTCTGCTTGAAACAAGAAACTCAAGAGCAGATGTTGAAGTATATGCTAAAGGCACATCTTTAAATTGTTGAATTTTCTTTTAATTTTCTTTTATATGGTAAATGATGTGATGTGACACTAATGTTAGATACAGTGACATGAAGGAGAGGTTCAAACCGCTTTCCTCATGATTAAAGATTTTAAGGGCAATTAATGAATATATCCCAATTCAGAGGACAATTTGATGTTAGGTGCTTATATTAAAGTTAAGAGATTGAGTTGAACATTCATCTGAGAGAATAAATGTAGGTTCAAAACTATCTAGAAACCATTATTGATTAAGGTGATGTTTTAAATTAAGCTTCCTAGAAGCTCGACAGAGGCTACCCTGTATTTGTTTTATTCTGATATTAGTTCCCACGATTATACAAGGTTTTTTGTGACATTTGCTAAAGGAGCAGAAATACAATTTGAATGAAAATGAATGTTCTGGAAATGAGTTAAATTTTAGCATTTTGTTTAATTTGTTAAGTTTTAATAGACTGTTTAATTTTGAATAATGCTTTGTGAATTTAACCATGTTTTGAACTGTCTCCATATTTAAGCAGATTTAGATGGTTCCATTGGCTGTGGTGGTTCTCAGGTGATACTTCCTGAAGCAAAAGAAAATATCTGTTTACAGATACCAAATTATTAAGAATTGGCTGATAGGACTGAGCGGTATCAGACCAGTGGCAGGAGGTGGTGACCCAATGACGGGAAAGACTCTCCAATGGCAAAATGAGAGCAGCCTAAGACAGGGTGCCACCGCCCTGGAAACCTGCCCAAGATGGGAGGGTAATATGGGTTTAAGGAAGTGGATGGATGCTTTTAGGATAGAAGCATCAAAAGGGAGGTTTAGAAGAAACCTGCCCGAAGTTGTGAGTTCCACTCAACCCAAATGTGTCTTAATAACTGCTTTATTAATATGTTTCATCACAGCTGTAAATACTAAGCATCCTATCACTGTGTTATCAGGGGATCACACTCTGTGTAGAAGATATAAGTTATAGATTGATTTTGGGGGTAAAGCTTTGAGAACCGCTGCATACAAAGAGGTGCCTAAATTATTAAAGAAGCATTGAACAAACCTGAGACTGTTTGTATGATGAAGAATTAAGATTGAAAAATTATTTTTGATTATGCTTTTATTGAACTCATGTGCATTTTAATAATAATGAAGAATGGAAAAAAGAAAACATGGTGGTAACTAAAATTAACATGGTTTGACTTGTTTATAGCGAATGAAATAGATTACTTAAAGAAATGGAGTGCACAATAAGCTAAAATTAATATAATGTTTGGAATAACAACATTGTGGAAGGAATAAAATTCTGTTGTGTGTTACCATTGGTAAAATCATTTTTGATTTGAGCAACAGTAAGTAGATTACCTTGATCGATGTATATGGTCCAATGCAATGACAACTAACCTGGATGGACAGAAAGGCCAAGATGGGAGAAAATTGATCTCTCTAATGAATATATATAAGAAGATATGAAGAACCATGCCCTCGGTGTAAGTGCTAGCCTAACCTCTCCCCAAAGGGTGACCCTCTTCGATGCGCAAAGTATCTGGGTTGAAGACATCTACGCTAAAAGCAAGAACTCTTAAAATGATGATGAATATTTTGTATGATACACTCTACATAACTGTGACAACCAAACACAAGGCTGAACCAATTGCATGCTCATGCTTAAAAAATATTTTGTATGTTTTATTTTTTGAATGAATATAGGGACAAGAAAAGAATCTTTTACTCTATTCTTAAGCAAAGTTGAGTAGAGATGTTTGGTTCTGTGATCTCCAACGGAGTGCGGTGGCATAATCTGGTCATTGGTAGTGAAGCTGTGTGACTTAATTTAGTCACTAGTTAGCATAACTGAGGCGACTGAATTGTGAAACTGCACTCTGAGTAAAAATGGAAATGTGACTTTTGAAAGTCACAGAGAGGGGATATGTGGTGTATTTTTATCAAGTTGAGTATACATTAATCAAGTATAATCGATGCCATTTTATTCTACAATTATTTCTGTTGGTCATATGTGTTTTTTGTGTATGTGAGTGGTTCAGCATAAAAGTCTGGGAATGGAATGTCAGAGGTACATGGACACTCACACATAAATGACATGCAGATGTTTCCTATTTACTTGTGTTGAAGCTAAAGAAGATATATGATGGGCCCCCTCTTAGTAAAGTGTTTTTACATAGTGTGAAAATGGCTCACAGGATGTAACTGAAGACTTCTGGTTTAAAGATAAAGAAGATTTGTTAGGGCTCCAAAGATGTTTTTCAGCTCAAAACAGGATATTCATTGTTTTAGCCACGCCTTGTGAGACCTATGTAAGCGTGTGCAAAATTCAAGACACTTCAGTTGTTTCTGCAGGGGCAACTTGGCTTTATGGTCTGATAAAGTCTATTCTTCTGAAACCTTTAAGAGTGAGTTTTTCACAAATCAGGCAAGAACCACAACATCCTCAGCAGTGAAGCAGCAGATGGAGACCATCCTGCCCAGAAAGTGGCTCAAGGCCCAGCACCCCGTCTGCTAGTCGCCAAGAACGTCCCCCTGCAGCAGCTGCACCAGCTCTTCCGCAGTCTGCCCCCGTGGCCCCGCCCCGGCATCGAGCCCCCCGCAGGAAGCGGACGCCATCCGTCTCATGGCCTGCCGCCAAGAAGAAGGCTTCGAAGCGACCCGGAGATGTCAGGTAGGTGCTTTGATGTCTCTCAACTCAGCACTGCCACAGGGCTCAAACCCTGTCAATGTAACCCCCTGACTCCGCACCGCCACGAGGCCCCAACAAGCATGTGCCGCCCCCTGCATTCCGACAAGATTGTTCCGCTGGTCCCCCTCGCCCAGAGCTTGGACACGTGGCTCACGCTTTCAAACTCGTCGCAACTGCTGACCCGTAGCATCTGACTTGGCACCCGCCCAGGTTTTCCGCCATACAATTCATCACGGTGAAGGGCGTGAACACTGCCATCTTGCGCGTGGAAATCTATAATCTTCTACGGAAGCTTGCGATAGAGCCTGTCCCTCCAGCCGAGATGAAGAAGCGGCTTTACAGCCCCTACTTCATTGTACCCAAAAAAGGCGGTGGGTTGCGGCCAAACTTGGACTTCTTGGGTTCTGAACCGGGCCTTACACAGACTCCCATTTAAAATGCTGACGCACATTCTAGTGAGCGACCAGCATCAAGATTGGTTCGTGGCATTAGACCTGAAGGATACGTAATCCAAGTTGAGACAGCCCCTTCCTGCGGTTTGATTTCGAGGGCTAGGCATACCAGTACAAGTCCTCCCTTTTGGCCAGTCCTTGTCCCCATGCACCTTCACGAAGGTCGCAGAGGCTGCTGTTGCTCTGTTAAAGGAAGTGGGCATTCGCATTCTCAACTACCTCGACGACTGGCTAACATAGCTTACTCTCGAGACATGTTGCGTAAGCACAGGGACCTGGTGCTGTCGCATCTCAGCCGATTAGGGCTTCGGGTGAACTGGGAAAAGAGCAAGTTGGACTCAGTCTCGATATCGGCGCGCCTCACAAATGAGCGCGCCCAGTCAGTGCTGACTGAAGGCTTTCAGACAGAAGACTGTGGTTCCACTGAAATTCTTTCAGAGGCTCCTGGTGCATATGGCATCCTCTGTGGTGGCCACACCGCTCGAGTTGATGCATATGAGACCACTTCAGCACTGGCTCCAGACTCGAGTCCCGAGATGAGCATGGCGCCGCGGGTCATATCACATGATCTCCATGCCGATCTGATGCCGCTGTTCACATTTTTACCGGCAGATGCCCCTAGAACAGGTCTTCAGGCGCATCATGGTATGACTGATGCCTCCAAGATGGGCTGGGGCGCTGTATGCAATGGGCATGCAGCCACCGGCACCTGGATGGGCCCACGGCAATGGTGGCACATCAACTGCCTCGAGTTGTTGGCAATACTGCTCGCCCTGCAGAGGTTCCGGCAGCTGATCCAGGGCAAGCATGTGTTGGTTCGAACTGACAACATGGCTACAGTAGCTTGTATCATCCGTCAAGATGGTTTATGGTCCCCTCACATGCCACAACTCGCCTGCCGTCTCCTCCTCTGGAGCCAGCAACACCAAATTGCTGCAAGCCCCTCACATCCCGGGTGACCTCAACACTACAGCGGACGCGCTGTCACACCAGGTCACCCGCAAAGGAGAGTGGAGAGTCTACCCTCAGGTGGTCCAGTTAATATGGAGTCGATACAGGCAGGCACAGATAGACCTGTTCACCTCCCCAGAATCCTCCCTTTGCCCACTCACACAGATACGCCCTGACCGAGGCACCCCTCGGTATAGAGATGCTGGCACACAGCTGGCCACCTGAACAATGCAGGTAACACCCTACTGGCCCACCCAGTCTTGGTTCTCGGACCTCATGCTCCTCGTGTCAGCCCCTCCCTGGCAAATTCCCCTGAGGAAGCACCTTCTCTCTCAGGGACGGGGCACCATCTGGCACCCATGAACAGACCTCTGGAACCCCCATGTCTGGCCCCTGGGTGGGATGCGGAAGACCTCAGTGTCCTACCACCCGCCGTAGTAGACACGGTCACTCAGGTGAGGGCCCCCTCTAATACGAGGCACCAGTATACCTTGAAGAGGCGTATGTTCACTAAGTGGTGTTCTTCACGAAACGTGAAGACACCCAGAGTTGCGCAGTCGGCTCGGTGCTTTCCTTCCTGCAAGAGAGGTTTGAGGGCCGGCTGTCCCCCTCCACCTTGAAGGTGTACGTAGCCGCTAGACCGGCACACCATGACACAGTGGGCAGTAAGTCCTTAGGAAAACACAAACCGATCTTCAGGTTCCTGAGAGGCGCAGGAGGTTGAATCCCTCCAGACCGTGCCTTGTTCCCTCATGGAAACTCTCTGTAGTCCAGCAAGGCCTACAAGGGGCTCCCTTTGAGCCCCTAGGGTCAGCGGTGCTTAAGGCACTCTCTGAAGACTGCACCCCTGATGGCGCTCTCCTCCATCAAGAGGGTAGGGGAACTGCAAGCGTCATCTGTCAGTGAAATGTGCCTGGAGTTTGGCCCGGGCTACTCTCACTTGATTCCGAGATCTAGTGCGCGTTTTACGCATCTATTTGGATTGCATGCAGAGCTTTATGTTTTCTTAGTAGCTCTTTGTCTGCTTTTGTGGACAGCGGATAGGAAGTGCTGTCTCCAAACAAAGGATCGGCCACTGGATCATTGACACCATAGCTGTCACCTACCAGGCTCAGCATGTGCCGCCCCCTGCAGGCCTATAGGCAATTTCACCAAGAGTGTCTCGGTCTCCTGGGCTCTGACCAGTGGTGCCTCTCTAGTTGACATTGCAGAGCAGCGGGCTTGGCTACACCCAACACCGTTGCAAGATTCTACAATCTCCGGGTTGAGCCGGTCTCGTCCCATGTTTTAGCAGGGACAAACAGGTAAGTCCGGGTCAACCGGCCGGGTATATCATTTGGCGCCTAGCACCTTTCATCTCCCTTGAGCTGAAGATGTGCATGGTTAATTCCCAGCAGTGTTCACAAATGTGTTCCCTGGTTCATTTTCTCACAGACCTGCAGCAGATGAGTTTGTGGAGAAACTCACTGCCAGCCCAGTACTTGTGCTAACTAAGCCCAGTACTCGGATAGGTGCACCGCATGCGTTGGTTCCCCATAGGCAACACCTTGTGATGTATTTTCTGCTGATATATGTTCACTGTTGGCCAGCAACGTTTTCCTTGGGCAGAGGCCCCTCTGCCCGTCTCCATGCTTGTAAAGCCTCCTCCCCAAGTTGACCAGGACCTAACATGGGACTTCTCCACATGACATACTTCCGACTAGACTCGGCAAGACCATCTGACATATTTCCACTTAATACCCCCCGCAGTGTCTTCCCCTTGGGAGTGACATAACACAGAATTAAATGTGTATAGCATAATCAACTGAGCTTCAAATGTACAAAACGCCTAGTAGACAAGAGCCTGCATTTAAAATTGTTTTTAAAAATAACTGCAAGGCCCCTACCCCTGCTGACTGCACTAGGGGAGCTAAAGTAGCTACAGTTGGGAGGTGAAAGTTCTGAAAGAGGAGCCATGTCACCGTTGCTGAGCCAAGTCTCTGTAACAAATAGAAAATACAATTCATGAGAGAGAAAAAGATCAGAATAAAGGATTTTTTAGAGAGCGATCTTTTATTGATCAAAGCCATTGTCACTGAGATACAGTCAGTCAGACGAAAGATGAGAAGTACCATATGTATTTCCTGACTTACCACTACCCAGGGAAAGTAGTTTTTTTTTGTTAGTAACATGGTCTTCACACTGCCACCTTGAATCCACGGTCTGCGATGGTCGCCACCCTGATCCAGATGAAAACGGAAATACAGTCACCAAGTATGAACACCTCAAAGTCGGCAGCACTTCAACACCATCCAGCACTGAGGCCACAGAGCAGGAGGAAGTAATCCTCCGAGACATCTTTGAACTCACAAAACATCCAGACAGCTTTCGACTCTTCCTTCGGCATTATCTCTGCAAGCACAAATACCCAGTCAGGTGGCAGACTTGCGTCAGCATGTTTGGCACAGAATGGGAAGGAGACGCCAGTTGACACTGGGATCGCATATCAAACAGTCAGTTCCCCGTCTGTCGCTCACTTCGATGTTGTTTCGAAGAAGCGACACTAGGAGTCTCTCTTGAGCGCCGAATATGCCTCTGATCTATGAAAAAAGGCCAATGAGAAGTTGGCAGACAGTATTTGCATACCCCGCCCCCGGACATACGGGTATAAAAGCAGGGAAATATCGAGTTCATTCAGAAATTTTCTTTGTGAGCCGATGGTCGTGTATGCAGTCATCTGCGAGTCACATACCTGTTCCTGTTCCTCTGATGCTTCTCTGCTGTTGGATCTACGGCACACTTCAGCTGCTTTCTCCTTCTCTGCATGGCAGTGCAGTTTGCCCCTGGGTGCTTCGACAGCGCAGAAACTTAAGAGTTTATTTAAAAAAGTATTTTCCTCTAAAAGAGCATTACGCAGTGGCTTTGAATGTCCTTTTCAGAACATGTCTTTTTAAAGATGCCTTTCCGCCCCTGTGTAGTTCCTGGATGCGGTAGAGTGCTCTCCGCTTCAGACAGCCACAGGCATTGTCTCGTGTGTCTGGGGAGCGATCACACCGAGGCAGCATTTGTGGATGGTTCATGTTCTCACTGCGAGAGGATGACCATGGCAATGTTGGCAGCCATTACAGTAACTAACCCGCCCCCTACCGGGTGTGCGGAGCAAGGTAAGTGCTTCGAGTCTTTTCTCAGCACCAGAGCCTCGGGACGTGTCCTCTCCTCCTGACGCTGTACTTCCTGCTCCGCCCTGCTGCGAAGACCTGCCGGGTACGTCAAAAATAACCGTCCCCTAGTGCCCCTAGCACGGAGCTTGGATGCGTGGCTTTCACTTTCCAACCTGTCACGCTAGCTGGCCCGGACCATCCGACTCAGTTACGCAATTCAGTTTGCCAGGCCCCCGCCCCCCTTTGCGGGCATCCGCTTTACCAAAGTACACGGCGAGCATGCCAAAATCGCGGAAATCGCTACTCTCTTACTCAGACGCGATAGAGCCTGTCCCTCCAACCAAGGTGAAGAAGGGTTTCTACAGCCCTTACTTCATCGTACCCAAGAAAGGTGGAAACTTACGATGACGATCTTGGACTTGCGAGTTTTCAACAAACTCCCGTTCAAAATGCTCAAGCAAAAACACATTGTGGCAGCGGGGGCGTGGTCAAGTGCCCGTCCGGAGAGGGGGAGCGGTAAGGGCGCTTACACCTGAGCTAAAATGTCTAACACCTGTCTCTAATTTCAGTGAGCACGGGGAGAGCGGCATAAAAGAGCCACAGCACCGCCAGTAAGGGAAGGACGCCAGTCCAGTGTTGGCAGCCGCAGTTTAAAGCCAGAAAAGTTTGTTACCCTCAGTTGTGAATTAAAGTTTGTTACCCTTTCCCGTTGGATAATTAAAGTAAACCCTTACCTTTGTGTTGGAAAGCTTGTCGTGTGTCTTTCTTCCCTGCCCAGTCGAGACCCTTTTGTTACACTGGTGCCGAAACCCGGGACGTTATTACCAAAGGCATGGAAGGTCGTCCCGTAGAGTCCTCCCAGCTGACCGAAGTCCTCCAGTCCCTCGCTGCATTACATCAAAGCCACCAGCACTCCCTGCTTGAGCTCCGAGAGGACCAAGATCGACGGTTCTTTGAGATCTTGTGGGCTCAAGCAGAGGACCGACATGCCATCCGGAGCCTCCTCAGCCGGGAGGTCGCTCCCGCCACAGCCGCGACCCCGGACAATCATTCCCCATTGCCCCCTCCCACGTTACAGAAGATGGGGGCGACGGACAACCCAGAGGCCTTTTTGGACTTGTTCGAGCGCACCGCCGAAATTTGGGGCTGGCCGCGCGAACAATGGGCAGCCCGCCTCGTTCCTCTTTTGTCCGGGGAAGCCCAACTCGCGGCTTAACAACTGCCGGCAACGAACCTCCTGGCCTATCTGGACTTGAGGAGAGCCATCCTGCAACGGGTTGGTCAGAGTCCCGAGGAAAATCGCCAACTCTTCCGGGCCATGAAGCTGGAAAAAGCCGACCGCCCGTTTGCGTTTGCTCAGTGGCTCCGTGATGCCTGCTGGAGGTGGCTGCTAGTGGGGGACCGCGACGTCGAGGGACTTATCGACCAGGTGGTGCTGGAGCAATTCATCCAGCGATTGCCCAGGAGGACGGCGGAGTGGGTCCAGTGCCACCGCCCGGCGTCGCTGGAGGCGGCCGTTCAGCTCGCGGAGGACCACATGGCGGCGATCCCAAGGGCGGATGAGCCCTCTCCCTCCCCTCCCCCTGTGTTTTTTCTACTCTCCCCCTCCGCCCTCTTGCTCTGTCTTCTCTCCAGGGTCCGTTCCTGCCCCCCGCAGGCGAGGAGCCTAGCAAAGACCCACAGTGGCGTCGCACAACCCCCCCAACATTCAGCTGCTCTCCCCCTCAGGTGGGGGCGTCCGCCGACGCAGGTACGGGTGTGGCGTCTGGGCCAGCCTGTTGGAGGTGCGGGGACCCGGGCCACTTCCGTGATCAGTGTCCGATGATGGAAGTGGGGACGGTGGTTCGGGTCTCCGATCCCCAGGATGCTGCCCCCGATCAGGCTGGAGCGTACCGGATTCCGGTAAGAATCCAGGGGGGTACACACCAAGCATTGCTGGATACCGGTTGCAATCAGACCACCATCCATCAACGCTTGGTTCAACCCGGGGCTTTGGGCACAGCTAGACGGGTGAGGGTGAGGTGTGTGCATGGGGATATTCACAAGTATCCGATGGTGATCTTGATAGTGAAATTCCGGGGAAAAAAGCATAGAGTGGAGGCAGCGGTTAGTCCCCGCCTCACCCATCCTCTGATTTTGGGGACCGATTGGCCAGCGTTTAAAGATGTGCTAGGAGGAGTTTGTATGGATGGGTCCTGCACTAAAATGGGGAGATGTGCGATGCTTTGACAGGGGAGGCGGAGCCGGGGCCATCCTCAGCTGCTCCAAATCGGGATGACGAGGAGAGGGGCGAGGCTTCCGCCCCTCCTCTTCGCAGGGAATTCCCTGACGAGGATTTGCCTTTGGAGCAGTCGTGGGACGAAACCCTCAAGCATGCCTTTGATCAGGTGAAAATGATCGATGGACAGCGTCTTCAGCCAGACATCGCTCTCGCATACCCCTATTTTACAATTATAAATGACCAACTGTATAGAGTGACGCAGGACACTCAAACTAAAGAAAATATGACACAGCTTTTGATTCCATGGAGCCGCCGGGAAATGTTATTCCAGGCGGCTCATTATAATCCCATGGCGGGTCATCTAGGGGAAAGAAAAACACTTCTCCGACTAATAGCCCGTTTTTATTGGCCGGGCATTAGCGGTGACGTCCGCAGGTGGTGTGCGGCGTGCCGCGAATGCCAGCTGGTAAACCCACCGGCCATCCCAAAAGCGCCATTGCGCCCTCTTCCGTTGATT
Source organism: Moxostoma hubbsi (assembly GCA_032164185.1). Classification (NCBI taxonomy): domain Eukaryota; kingdom Metazoa; phylum Chordata; class Actinopteri; order Cypriniformes; family Catostomidae; genus Moxostoma; species Moxostoma hubbsi. Next base: position 536,300 of record JAVLUX010000027.1, on the reverse strand, counting down.
GAGGTCCCCTTCGAGAGAATTGGAATGGACCTCGTCGGGCCATTAGAGCGGACAGCACGGGGACATCGCTTTGTGCTAGTCCTAGTGGATTACGCAACACGATATCCGGAAGCAGTGCCTCTAGGCAACATCTCAGCAAGTAGTGTTGCTGGGGCGCTCTTCAAAATAATCTCCCGGGTGGGGATTCCAAAAGAAATCCTCACCGGTCAAGGCACAATGTTTATGTCACGCACACTGCTCGAACTTTACGATCTATTGGGCATTAAATCGATCCGCACTAGCGTGTATCATCCACAGACAGATGGCCTAGTGGAACGTTTTAACAAAACCCTCAAAAACATGATTCGTAAGTTCGTGCACGAGGATGCTAAAAACTGGGACAGATGGCTCGATCCCCTGTTGTTTGCAGTGCGAGAGGTCCCGCAAGCCTCAACCGACTTCTCTCCATTTGAGCTGTTGTACAGGCGACGCCCGCGCAGCATCTTAGATGTCTTACGAGAAGGCTGGGAGGAAGGACCTACGAATAGCAAAAATGAAATTCAATACGTTCTTGACCTCAGAGCAAAGCTCCACACTTTGGGAAAACTAACACAGGAGAATTTGCTCCGGGCCCAAGAACGTCAATGCCGGCTGTACGACGGGAGCACAGCTGAGGGAATTTGCACCGGGAGATAAAGTTCTTGTATTGCTTCCCACATCGAGCTCCAAATTACTCGCCAAGTGGCAAGGGCCCTTCGAGGTCACACGACGAGTGGGTGATCTCGATTATGAGGTTAAGGGGGGAATGCGCGTCAAATTTACCACCTCAACCTCCTTAAATTATGGAGGGAGGCGGTCCCTGTATCGTTGGCTACGGTGGTCCCAGAGAGGGCAGAGCTCGGACCGGAGGTAAATCCAAAACCAGATCTCAATGCCCCGGTCATTTGCGGAGACCACCTCTCCCCGTGCCAGCGAGCAGAGGTTGCCAGGTTGCAGAAGGAGTTTGCGGACGTGTTTTCTCCCCTGCCGGGTCGCACGAACCTCATCCAGCACCATATCGAGACCGAGCCGGGGGCGGTCGTTCGTTGCCGCCCTTATTGCCTCCCCGAGCATAGAAAGAAAATTGTTCGGGATGAATTGGATGCCATGGTATATGGGGGTAATAGAAGAATCTCACAGCGACTGGTCCAGCCCGGTCGTTCTTGTTCCCAAGAGTGACGGGTCGGTGCGGTTCTGTGTGGATTACAGAAAAGTCAACGCGGTGTCTAAATTTGACGCGTACCCAATGCCCCGCGTTGATGAACTGCTCGATCGGTTAGGTACTGCTCGCTTTTATTCGACATTGGATTTAACGAAGGGTTATTGGCAGATCCCCTTGACACCAATCTCCCGAGAAAAAACAGCCTTCACCACGCCGTTTGGATAACACCAATTCGTGACACTTCCGTTCGGTTTGTTCGGGGCCCCAGCCACGTTGCAGCGTTTAATGGACCGTGTCCTCCGGCCGCACTCTGCTTACGCCGCTGCCTACATAGACGATATTATTATTTATAGTAATGACTGGCAGCGGCATATACAACATCTGAGGGCGGTCCTGAAGTCGCTGCGGCGGGCGGGGCTCACTGCAAACCCTAAGAAGTGCGCAATTTGGCGTGTGGAAGTGCGGTATCAGGGGTTCCACTTGGGCCATGGCCAGGTGTGTCCCCAAATTGATAAAACCACGGCGATTGCGACTTGCCCTAGGCCCAAGACCAAAAAGGGGGTGAGGCAGTTCCTGGGGCTGGCTGGCTACTACAGAAGGTTCGTACCTAATTATTCGGACGTCACCAGCCCGCTGCCTGACCTCGCTAAAAAGGGGGCTCCAGATCCGGTCCAATGGTCGGAACAGTGCCAACAGGCGTTCACACAAATTAAAGCCGCACTCTGTGGGGGGCCGCTCTTGTATTCACCTAACTTCTCTCTTCCTTTCTTATTACAGACGGACGCTTCAGACAGGGGGCTGGGGGCCGTACTCTCGCAGGTGGTGGAGGGGGAGGAGCGCCCGGTGCTATACATCAGTAGGAAGCTCTCCTTGAGGGAAACGAAGTATAGCACCGTGGAGAAGGAGTGTCTGGCCATCAAGTGGGCGGTCCTCACGCTCTGCTACTACCTGCTGGGGCGGGCCTTCACCCTCTGCTCGGATCATGCCCCACTGCAGTGGCTCCACCGCATGAAGGATACTAACGCCCGGATCACCCGTTGGTATCTGGCTCTCCAGCCTTTTAAGTTCGAGGTGATCCACAGACCGGGGGTGAAGATGGCTGTCGCCGACTTCCTTTCCAGAAATGGGGGGGGGAGTGGTAGGCAGGCCGGATGGCGCCCCGGCCTGAGTCGGGCGGTGGGGGTATGTGGCAGCGGGGGCGTGGTCAAGCGCCCGTCCGGAGAGGGGGAGCGGTAAGGGCGCTGACACCTGAGCTAAAATATGTCTAACACCTGTCTCTAATTTCAGTGAGCACGGGGAGAGCGGCATAAAAGAGCCACAGCACCGCCAGTAAGGGAAGGATGCCAGTCCAGTGTTGGCAGCCACAGTTTAAAGCCAGAAAAGTTTGTTACCCTCAGTTGTGAATTAAAGTTTGTTACCCTTGCCCGTTGGATAATTAAAGTAAACCCTTACCTTTGTGTTGGAAAGCATGTCGCCGTGTCCTTCTTCCCTGCCCAGTCGAGACCCTTTTGTTACACACATCTTAACTTGCGTCCAGCATCTAGATTGGTTCGCAGCGGTAGACCCGAAGGACGCATACTTCCACGTCTCAATTCTGCCTCGACACCGACCCTTCCTACGGTTCGCGTTCAATGGCCAGGCGTATCAGTACAAAGCCTTGCGTCTTCACGAAAGTCGCAGAGGCAGCCCTTGCCCCGCTCCGAGAAGCATTCTCAATTAGCTCGATGACTGGTTCATTCTGGCCTACTCCTGAGAGTTACTATGCGCTCACAGAGACCAGGTGTTAGACTCGGTCTCAATGTCAGCACGTCTCACCAACGAGTGTGCACAGTCGGTGCCGAAATGCTTCGCCAAATTTTGCTCATATGCATCAGCTGCTAGGGTTGATGCATATGAGCTTCAGCACTGGCTTCAGACTCATGTCCCAAGACGAGTATGGCGCCGCGGCAGGCACCGTGTGATGGTCACCCCCGCCTGCTGCCAAACATTCAAACCCTGGACAGACCTCTGCTTTCTGCGGGCAGGAGTACCCTTGCAGCAGGTGTCCCGACACGTCCTGGTCATGACCGATACCTCCAGATTGGGTTGGGGCGCTGTGTTCAATGGGCACGCAGTTGTGGGCCGTTGGAAAGGGGCCCTGCTGCACTGGCACATCAATTGCCTAGAGTTGCTGACATTTTTCTTTGCCCTGCGGAAGTTTCTCCCCTTAGTTCGAGACAAACATGTCCCAATTAGGTCAGACAGCACCACCGCGGTAGCGTACATAAATCACCATGGCGGCGTACACTCCCGCAACATGTCACAACTCGCCTGTCGTCTGTCGCTGCGCGGAACTCACATCCACGGCAACCTCAATGTGGTAGCGGACATGCTGTCACGACAACTCTTGCCCAGTGGAGAGTGGAGGCTTCACCCCCAGTCAGTCCAGCTGATTTGGGAATGATTCGGCAAGGCCCAGGTAGACCTGTTTGCCACCTGAGAGACCTCCCACTGCCCGCACTGGTATGCCCAAACAGATGCTCCCCTCGGGGCAGATGCACTGGCACACAGCTGGCCCTCGGGCTGTGCAAGTACGCATTTCCCCCAGTGAGCTTTCTTGCACAGGTGCTGTGCAAGGTCAGGGAGGACGAGGAACAAGTCACCCTAGTGGCTCCCTACTGGCCCACCCGGCCCTGGTTCTCGGACCTCGTACTCCTCACAACAGCCCCACCCTGGCGAATTCCCCTGAGGAAAGACCTTCTTTCTCAGGGACGGGACACACTCTGGCATCCGCACCCAGACCTCTGGAACCTCCACATCTGGCCCCTGGATGGGACGCGGAAGATCTAGCTGGTCTACCACCTGCCGTCGTAGACACAATCAACCAAGCCAGAGACCCCTCTACCAGGAAACTTTACGCCATGAAGTGGTGTTTGTTCGCAATTTGGTGCTCTAGGTCAGTGCTCTTATTTCTGCAGGAGAGGCTGGATGGGAGGCTGTTCCCCTCCACCTTGAAGGTGTATGTTCTGCTATCGCAGCCCACCATGACGCAGTAGACAGCAAGTCTTTGGGTAAGCACGACTTAATCATCAGGTTCCTAAGAGGTGCCCGGAGGTTAAATCATTCCCGGCCAAGCCTGTTCCCCTCCTGGGTTCTCTCGGTGGTCCTTGCGGGCCTTCAGAGACCCCCCTTCGAGCCACTGGAATCAGTTGGACTCAGGGCCCTCTCTCTAAAGACGGCCCTGCTGATCGCGCTCACCTCCATCAAGAGGGTCAGGGACCTGCAAGCATTCTCTGTCAGCGACACTTGCCTGGAGTTCGATCCGGCAGACACATATGTGATCCTAAGACCGCGACCGGGCTACATGACCAAGGTTCCTACCATGCCCTTTAGAGACCAGGTAGTGAACCTGCAATTGCTGCCATGGGAGGATGAAGACCTAGCCCCTTCGTTGCTGTGTCCGGTACGTACTTTGAGTACCTATTTGGACCACACGCAGAGCTTTAGACGTTCTGAGCAGCTCTTTGTATGCTTTGGTGGACAGTAGAAAGGGAACGCTGTCTCCAAACAGAGACTTTCCCACTGGGTGGTGGATGCCATTTCATTGGCCTATCACACACACAGGCCGTGCCCCTACCCTTGCGGGTCAGAGTACACTCAACAAGGAGTGTTACATCCTCGTGGGCACTGGACAGGGGCACCTCCCTGGCAGACATATGAAGAGCAGCGGGTTGGGCAAAACCTAATACCTTTGCGAGATTCTACAATCTCAGGGTTGAGTCAGTATCGTCCCGTGTTTTCTCAGGTCCGAGCTGGTAGAACTCGGTAACACGCTGATGGACTGACCGGGTAAATCGCTTGCACCTAGCACCCTTTCCCTTGGCCAAGATAAAACTGTGCGCTTTCTCTCCCAGGAGATGTCACTCATTTGGATCCCTGGATGACTCCTCCCTAGCCCTTTGGGTCCGCAGTTCAGCAGAGGAACGCGCCAACCCAATCCACTGCGGTTACTTATTCTACCCTTTACTGGAATAGCTGCTCCACAGGTCAGGACTTCTGCGTGGACTCCCCATGTGTGTATTTTCTGCGGTACGTTCCCCTTACGAGTGGACCCACGTCTCTCTTAGGCAGTCCCAGCTGCCCTCCGGTCACCGTGTTGTAGCAACTCCCCCCGAGTCTGATCTACCACCGCGCCACTTTCCACATGTCGCCTAAAAACCCATGTGATGTATTCGCCACTCTTCCGTTCAGGTGTGGTCTCCACAGGGTCTTTTCCCCCTGAAAGAATAGGAAACTGGGTAAGACCCCCTTCCCTCGATGCGTGTAAGGGCCCCTTCCGTTTCTTGCTCTATGCAGAGAAACATAGAGAGAAAAAAGGGTTCGGCTAGGATCGGCCCATTCCCGGGTTGGCAAGCATTGCCTTGTTCCCCTGTTTAGGGTAACCAGAAGGACTCCGACGACTTTTATAGGGCATTGGGGAAGGGTACATGCAGTCTGACACAGCTGGTCGCCTTTGCACATAAAATACCTGCCCGCTCCTGTGTTAGCAGAACACGAACACGGCTCAGCGCATGGCGTGATTTAAATTGGACCCCTAGTGTCGCTTCTTCAACACAACATCGAAGTGAGCGACAGATGGGGAACGTCTAGGCTACGTATGTAACCTCCGTTCCCTGATGGAGGGAACAAGATTTTGTGTCCTCCCGGCCACGTCGCTGAGGTGAGCCACTGTGGTGGCCGGACCATTTCCGGCTCCTCAGAAAAATCCTGAATGAACTCGATGTATTTCCCCGCTTTTATACCAGTATGTCCGGGGGCGTGGTATGCAAATACTGTCTGCCAACTTCTTATTGGCCTTTTTTCATAGATCAGAGGCATATTCGGCGCTCAAGAGAGACCCCTAGTGTCGCTTCTTCGACACAACACTCGTTCCCTCCATCAGAGAAAGGAGGTTACATACGTAACCTAGACGTTATCTCTGTTCGATGCAGGAACCATGCAAGAAATAAAGCCAATGATAAAGATAGAAACTAGAATTAAAAAAGAACAGAAGAATAAGTCATGATGGCCATGACTGCAAGCTTTTAAACAACCTGTCAGAAGTCCTGACAGAAGAAACACACTGACACAAGAGACTGTGTAGGAGCCAAATTACTTTTTAGTTGATAAATTACAGTATCGCTCGATAAAGATGGTTGTTCAGAAGTGCTTAAAGGAATTTTTTACCCAAAAATAACAATTATCTCATTATTCACTTACCCTGATGTCATCCCAGAAGTGTATGACTGTCTTTCTTCAGCAGAACACAAATGAAATGTTTTAGTAGTTAGAGTCAGGTCCTTATAATGCAAGCAGATAAAAGCAGCATTAAATTAATCAATGTGACTCCAGTTGATCATTTATTGTCTTCTGAAGCCATTTGATAGGATTGTGTAAAACATTAAATGATAATTAAAACATTTAAATCCATGCTTCCGGCCAGTGCTCTGATGCAGTTTTAAATAGCAGAGATCTTGTGTGATGTTTGTTCTTCTGTTGTAATCGAGGTGAGGTGAAAGTGCCATTGTGCTTAAGTCTCACAGCAGCTAGGTGATGTGTCGAGTGCTGGCAGGAAGTGATTTTTTTAAAGTTAATAAAGTTTTAATTATCGATTTTGTGTGTGTGTGTGTGTGTGTGTGTGTGTTAGACTTTGTATTGCTCTTACATTTTTTCATTTGTCAAGGGGGTCTGCTAGGAAATAAATAGTAATAATAATTATTATTATTATTATTATAGTATATGCATATTATTATTATTATTATTATTATTATTATTATAATAAATATGACAGACCAGACCATTACTTACCAAGTTATTTAAATAATTCATGAATTCACTAATTGATAAAAGAAAGGGCGGTGGCTAGATTAGGGGAGGCTATATTGGCCTAATATTTGCTGGCACTCTGTTATCATTTTTTTAAGCTTGTCCGGGATGGGTTGATAATGCAGGACAGTGTAAGATAAATTCTAAGTTTAAATATCTTTCCCATTCTGAGGTACAAAAAAAAAAAAAAAAAAAAACACTTGCTTGAACCATGTAATCTCTGGAACAAATACATTACAATACAAATAGAACGAGTATTGTTACGTCCTAGGGCATATCTTTATTTTATATCTGTGGATGTAGAAGTTGAATGTATATTGCTTATACATTGTTTTTATGTTTTCTGTTGTCCCAACCAGGTTAATTTACATCAGCTGCGAGTAATTAAGATCAAGTGCTGAGCAGCTCTGATTGGTGCACTACCAGAAGAACAGATGAATAAAGCTGAGGTGGATAGTCTGCTAGAGGAGAGACTCTTTCCTGCTGCCCAAGCATTGGTAATCTTTGTGAGTTAAAGCTGTTGTTAATTTGAAACCACCAGTTGTATTTTTATGTTAAACTGTTATCCCACGTTAAACTTGATAAATTCCTTTGTTGGGTGTGTGACCATATTCACTAGTGATGGAAATGAAGCGTTTCGAAGCATTATTGCTTTCTGATACAATTGTGTCGAAAATGGTTCATTACTTGAAGCTTCATTCAGATAGAAATTGCAGTACCATCTCCTGGTGAAGTAAATGTAATGCAACAAAGCTTACAACCATAAAATGCAAGTAGGCTTATATGTTAACGCTCCGTTTATTACGTGTTTACCGAGGCGATCAAAGCTGAAACAGTGTGTGCTGTGAAACTCTTATGTAGGTGAATTTTACAGATACTGATGAATTTCATGTGTTCACCTTGATAATAAAACATTAAGCATGATGTGTGTGTGTGTAATTATTTCTTTAGACAAGGACAGAAGATCAGACCAGCTTAAAAATTTGGAAACCATCACAGAAATTCTAATGGTTTCTATTAAAATACCAATAGGAACCATTGGCTTTTACCATTTAAACCACTACAGAATTCTTTTTTGTAGTGTATTTGGGACTTATTCCATTAGGATTTAATGCCCCCACCAATAGAACCCAACACATATCAGTAGAGACCCACAGAGACCACTATAATTCCCATGAAAACCATTAAATCCAATAGAATTTCTGTAATGGTTTCTATAGTTCTTTTTAGCAGGGCAGTATCATGTGTGAAAGCTTTATCTTGTTTAGCTGTGGGAAGCAGAACTCTATAACTTGTTAACTGGTGGGACTGATGTTTTTGTATGTTGAAAAGGATGTGCTTGTGTAACTGGTTGTACTTGTATAATGTAGCAGAGGGTTTTTGAAGTTTCTGTCTTTGATGCATGTTTTTATGTAACAATGTTCATATGTTCTCTAATTAATAAAAAAAATTTTTTTTTTAAAATATGGCAGAGGGTGTGCTTTTTTACATCATGCAGAAGGCTTAGACAAAGTGTTCATTAAATGGTATGGTTTTTATTCAGAAATATTATTTTCTCCACAGTCTTTGGTGAAAGGCGATTTTCTTTTTTTTTTAAACAATTTCACCAGCTTTAGAGAATATCCTCTCGCATGGAACAGATGATGCAGGAGTACACAAAAACAGTTTACAAAGCTGGTATAAATGAGGATATATTGCTTTGTGGGTGGACCAGTAGGCAAGAGGGTCTGCAGAACGCTGCAGTGGGGGATCGGTCATGTAGCGCTGGACCTCTATGGTTGCATCTGATGTTGCACTTTTGTTCCTCCTTGCATTACTTGCATCGTTGTCCAGCAGCTCCCAAAGATTCACCTCATCTGCAAGGGAAATGATAAACAAAACCATGTTATGAGTAATGAATAGTTTTAAGTAACCTTCTAGGATTTTTACTTTACCTTGACCTGTAGTTTCAAGATTTTGTGCTGTATCTGGCTGTGCTGAGTGGCTGGGTGTTTGATGAGCTGTATCTTTGATTAACGCTGTGCATTCAGATGTTAATCGTCCAATTGCCGTCTGGGCCTGTATATGATTATGAAACCCAAATTTTTTAAATCGTGGATCTAGTAGTGTAGCTAATGTCAAAACACTTGTCGATTCAAGAGCTGAAACTGTATCTGCTAATCTTCTTGACAGATTCTGTCCCAGCTGGATTGCAGTGTCGTTGGAATGTTTTTGAGGGTTTCATTAATTGTGTATTGCAACATTTTCATCATGGGAATGACCTTAGAGCCAGATACTCTCTTCTCCTCAGAAAGTTCAACGGTGGCCACCTGGAATGGGGCTAGCACTTTCATGCACTCCGATATTGCCTGATATTCTTCTGATGTCAGAGGAGCCACATCAGTTCTCAGTGTAGTCAGTGCCGCACCCACTGGTTCTCTCTCTTCATATATACGCTGAAGCATTAAATAGGTACTATTCCAGCGTGTATCAACCTCCAGAATCAGCTTCTTCACAGGACGTCCCATTTGTTCCTGTTTCTCTCTAAGCCTCTCTTTTGCTGTGGTACTGGTCTTAAAGTAAGTCACCATCCTTCGTGCTCTTGTTCTGACATCTTCCAGACCAGGAGTTGCATCAAGGGGCTTCTTGACCACCAAATTCAAGGCATGCGCAATGCATATAACATGCCTAATCTTTAAGTTGTTGGCAGTGGCTATCATATTTGAAGCAGCATCAGTCACCAGGGATTTTATTTTGCTCTGGATACCCCATTCTTCAAAGAGCAACCTCTTGGCCTCTGCAAGGTTCTCCGCAGTGTGAGCTTTTGGAAATGACCGTACCCCCAGAAGTACTGTGGCAAGCTTATCCTTGTCGTCTACATAATGGCATGTAACGGCCAGATATGCATCCATATTAATAGAGGTCCACATATCTGCAGTTAGGCTCACACCCTCAGTTTTCTGTAGCTCAGCCATGGCCTTCTGCTTCTGCTCCTCATAGTTGTGGTCCACCATGATCTTCAGAGCCTGCCTGGATGGTAGTGCATAAGTGGGGTCAAGCTTAGCCACAAATGCTTTAAAGCCACTGTCATCCACAATAGAGAAAGGCTGTGAATCCTCCACAATCATGTCCACTAGAGCTTCATCAAGCTGTTGTTTGCAGGTCACTGGACAGAAAATGTGCAAATACTTGTAAAACTTTAAGTAAACTTTATTCATACTGTAACAGTCAAAAACTTCCATAAATTAGTTACCTTGACAGTTGAAGTGTTCCATTGACCCTCCAGACTGCTCATGCTTAGCCCTATAATGCCTCAGCATGGAAGACGTATTATTATTATACGCCAACTGCTGATCACACACCAAGCACTGAACCTGTAACAACAACGTTTATCTGTGTGAGGATCTATGCGATTACATGTAGGCAAGGCAAGTTTATTTATATCACATTTCATACACAGAAATGAGAAGACAATCTTAAGAGAAAAAAGCCCTTAAAATCTTTAAAATGTGTTTAAAAACATTCACACAGAAATAAAACTGCCTTAAGTTAAAATGGTTAAAATTGCAGTCAGTGTGAAGCAGCACAGTGCTCATTCAGTAAATGCAGAGTTAAACAGATGTGTGCAGATGTTAGCACATATGACGTAAAAGCAATCCATTGTACTGTAGTGCTCCATATCATTCACTACATATGTAAAAATATTTGTATGCACAAATGTCAAAGAACTGACCTTATTCGGGGAAATAAGTTTAAAGTGTTCCCAAACTTGTGAACGACTTCTCTTTGTCGCTGGCTCCATCACAACACTGAAATAAACTCAATCCACTCTCCTCAACAATAACGCCAATCCAAACACCGACTACTACAACCCACGGTGTTGCCATGGTTTGGCTTCACTTTTATAAGAAATACAGCCGCCAGGTTTCAAACCTGTCAACACTGGATTGGGCTGTCAAAGCAGTCAGGTGGTTCACTACAGGAGTGAACCAGTGTGTTTGCTTCAGAAGTCATTTTCACGTGACTATTGACATAATGATACAAGCTCCGAAGCAGTGGTTCATTGCAAGGACCTTTCGAGTTTGAAGCAAGCTTTGGAGCGTCGGTGTCAGACGTAACATCACTAATTTTCACCCGTTGGTCTACGAAAAGCGGTGGGTGCCATTTTCTTTTCTATTTTCTTTGCTATTTAACCTGTTTTCTCCTGTTTATATCTAGATTGGGAGTGAGGCAAGATTTATGTTAATTTTCTATTTCTTTGTTGTAAGGGTAAGTAGTTTGTGCTTCCCTTTCATTTAGACTCATTTTTGTTTGTTATTTTGTCCTGGTCCCCTCTTGAAGACTTTATGCTTCCCTTTTGTTTTGTATTTATAAGAGGAAAATAAACTTAACTTTTTCGTAACCTGTTGTGGTTATTTTTGGCTGGGACAGGAGTTAAGACCTCCAAACACGTTTTTTTAAGTTCCTTATAACTTTTGTTTTCTTCTCGACCCTTTAGATGAACGCAATTCAATCTAACCAAGGTTCAGGTTCAGCACTCAATACATATGATTTATTGGAGAAAATAAGGTGCAAATAATTAAATGCATAATAATGTCGTTTTAATGTGCATAACCAATATTTGTGTTTGTTGACAACCTCTTAAGTAATTGAATATCAAAATCTGAAGCTAAAACCAATCTGTAACTAAATATGCATAAGTTGAATATTAATGTGCATAAATCTCATATCTGGGTTATTATTCTACTTGTAAATAATATAAATGAATGTGGTGGTTGGTTGTGTGAGTGGGGTGCAATCACTGATAATGCCCATCTGGGGGTCACAACAATTACTCTGCAGAAGTGACTTGACAATGTTCAGAAAGTCTGTCCAATTATGTATCATATAAACACCCCAATACAGATGCATTTTGTCTAGGTATACCATTATAGACCTTTAAAAATGGGGAGAAACAACAAGGTGTGATAGAAAAAAATGTCTTTATTTGTAAGAATAATTCAAATAAACACCCAAACAGATGGGAAAAGACAATGATACAGTTTCAGTTTATGTTAGCAGAAATAAAAGATGTTTTCCATTAATCGCAATATATAGAAATGAATTTTAAACAAAGTTCACATTACAAGTATCCCAGAATACCAACATATATATATATATATATTTTTAACTTCCTCATATTGATTATGTTCATAAGTCATGGACATTATTAACAGCACAATATATTTGAATCCCCTTGATAAAGTTTGTATTTTATATTTTTATATTTGAAAGCTTGATTTGTTAATTCACTCCATACACAGGGGTTGTTTTGGTTTGAACTTCTATATCTGTTCTTACACTTTGGCTTCCTCAAGTTTAAGACTTACATTTTCATAAGCCACACCCTTCCAGGTTCCTTTCTCAGTTAACATCTTAACCTCTCCATTGGCCTTGGTCTTCTTGATTGTAGCTGTGAAGGGAATCTCAACATTATCATCCTTGTTGACCATCAGTTTCACTGTCATCTTGGTTCTGGGAGGAATTGTGATGGTCGTTTCCTCTGACATGGAGATGGTTTTCTCTTTTGAGGAGCTGGTGCCATACTCTCCTGAGTATGAGATGGTGCCTTTGACACTTAATGATGTAAATTTATAAGACACAGTACTGGACAGCCCCCAGGCATGGGTCCAAGTCGTGGTCTCTGTGACTGTGTCCGTCCATTTTAGTTTGAAGGTGTGGGATTGATTCTTGCTGCTTTCATTGATGTAGGATCCACTTTTCACCACAGATGGCTTGTCACTCAGGTCTGGGATTTTTCCAAACTCTATTTTGACAATTTCAAACGTGGGGCAAATTCTATCCCCAATTCTCAGTGCAAATTCACAATATTGATCAACACCACTTTTAACAGCTTCGATGTTCTGATTACCCCGATCATATCGACTTAAGAACCGGCCATTGTCGGCTCTAAATATGACTTTCCCATTCCTGGTGAAGACACTGAACTCACAGCATTCATCAGGATTAGCCTTGGCTGCCTCGATATGGTTGACACCAGACCTGTGAAATCGACTGAGGTAAACACCCCTCTGGTCTTTGAGCCAGACTTTCGAATCATTGACTTTCTCCACTATGAATTTGCACCAAGGGTCTTTGGTGCTCTTGGCAGCTTCTATGTAATAAATATTTGAGCGATCAATACAGCTGAGGAACTGGCCATTGTCAGCCTGTAGAGCCACACCCTCTTCAGTACCAATATAAGATACCAGTGGACCAAAACCAGCAACTACTGCCTACAGAGTCAAAACGACAGACACAGACACATTGTTGAACATAATAAGTCATCCAACTTTCCTTCAGATTGTACACATTAAAAATTACAAATAGAGTTAAGAAGTGAGGTAGGTGGAATAATGCAGAGTGGATTTTAGATTCCCATCTCTTTACTTTATCTAAATTCCCTTTTCCCAATAGAGTGTGTCAGTGGAAATGTTCTGGGAAGCTACAGTTAATGAGATTATGCTTCACAGTGTAAAATGGCAAAATGATTGATTCTGCAAGAGATGCATATCAGTGATGAGGCAAAAGATAAGTTCCACACCTTACAGATAAAGACAGGTGCTGCCAATAGTTTTGACTTTCACATCGGTGATATCTACAAATGTTAGATATACGTATCTTGTATAGGCAAATGTCACCCCTATTTGAGTTCACCGAGGGGTTAATCAAGAAGTTGTCAGACTGTTTCAGGAAATCTATGTTTCAAGCAAATACAATGTAACAATTACGAACATCATTTGAAAACTACTATTAATAATGTTGTTTTTTTGTAACACTATAAAACTGTTCAGCAAGGAAATGTATATTTGTGAGACATATTTTCAAATCTCGGCATGTCTTACCATTTTCAGTCTTTATTCTCAAATCCTTTTTTGCTGAGACCTGAAGGAGACAAAATGTGTTTACTTACACACAATACATTACATTTCATAGACTAAACAATCTCAGATATTATATAGAGGTGAAAAATGAAGAATTACCTTGATCTAAACGTTATATCTGATGTGTGACATCTTCTCACACTTATTCGTGACCCCAGTAAATCTAAGAGTCTTATCAGTTGCAAAAAATATGTTGTTACAATACAGGAATTATCAATAAAAGTAAGATTTACTGCAACCTAAGCAGACACAATGATGCAATGAAGGATGAACTCAATCTTATATACTCACTGAGTAGAACAACTCCTCCTGTGAACAGACATTTGAAACTACCGGAAATTCAGAAAGCAGAAGTTAAGTCTGTCAAAATGGTTGCACGACAGACGACTAAAGAACCTCCCAAACACCAACGGTTGCATTTGCACAAGCAGGAGTGGGGCTAGCTCATTTTGATTGCAGGTGCTGAAGAGGTGCTAAATCATTAGAGCTGAACTTTGGTCACTAAATATGTGCAAAATCCAGCACAGTCAAGCGATTTTACCAACATCAGTTTGCACATGGTGACAACAGAAGTGAAATCTCTACGCTACTTCCTCAATAAAACAGGCAGCACACTATCAGGGGTGTTTTCAGCTCATTACAATACTGTCTGAAGCACAGGTACATCAAAACAGTGTGCCCTTATGGAGGTCTGGGGACACGCTCCTCCAGGAGAAACTTTTGGCAAAAACAGCACTAGAGCATTTAATTCTGGTGACTTTAGGAGCAGCCTCACCTTTTCACAAGTATATATCTTGTGTAGCAAATTATGTAAATATGAGCTACATAGCATTGATAAAACACTTATTAATACAATTAGCACATCAAGTGTAGTGGTGTTTAATCTGCATTGTGTTGTTGTCATGAAATACACTTCAAACTCAGAAATATTTGTCTTTGTTTAATGCCTGTTCAAACACATGAACAATCTTTGAGCGCCTCTGCATCACTTACATCACTCTCTCTCTGTGAGAAACAAAAAATGTGCATAAAAAATAACATACCAAAATACATTACCCATAAACTCATTGTCTTAAACACAAAGAGTTACCTAGAGAGTTATTAATTAGATTAAATATATAATTAATTAATTGACCAACCTTCACATGCGTCCTACCTCTGTGAGAGCTCACGCAGACTCCCCTTAGTCTACATGCCACAGAATAAGAGGAAGTCTATATATGGTCATGACAAGTGGAATCACTAAATAATACTATTTAATTATATACCTGTTACACAAGCACGACTTAAAATTTCTCAAAATCAGATGCCTTTAAAAAAAGAAATAGTTTACAGTGGCAGAACTATGATATAGACCTTTTTCACAGACTGTGATGACGCATTTCCATCTTATACGGAGGCAGGGCCTGAGGGGTGTCAGGGGTGGCACTGGACACCCCTGACATCTGATTGGCCACCTTGGGTGACACCCCAACTTTTTATTCGCTACTAGCAGTTGCTGATGCTGATTGACATCTCATTTAACCTCTTGTCAAAATAAGTTTTTTTTTTTTTTTTTTTTTTTTTTTTACGTTCTCCGGTAGCGCGAGCAGTTTCCAAACGGACGACTAGAGAATACAGTTGCAAGATACAGAAGAATAAGAAAACGTCAAATTTGAAGTAAGTTAAGGTTTAGCATCATGTTTGTTTGCTGAATACATTTTATGAGACGTTGTGTGAGTTAATAAGGCTCCAATAGGCTACCAGTTAATCAGATTAGAGAGATCGTTTAGCAATTTAGCATAACAATCCATACGCTAACATCTGCGCTAGTAATACACGCATATATCGCACAGTGTGTAAGTTACAGTATATAAATGTGTAGATAATGTGGGGAAGTAGGATACAGCTTCAGTGAGTAAACATTTAACAGTTTGAAATCGATTAGCTAGTTCAGTTACTTCCGTTCAGAGTAGGGCTAGCAATGATCAAACTGGTATCTTAGACTGGTGGTTGATTTTAATGTACAGTTATGAAAATGAGGATTTGTAATTTAGATACAAATGTTGGTAATTGGATGATTAGATGTAAACATAGGCTGTCATATTTTGCCACTCCAAACCTGTATGACATTCTTCTGCGGAACACAAAAGAAGATATTTTGAAGCATGTTGGTAACCAAATAGTTTTGGGTTCCCATCGACTTCCATTGTATATTTTTCTATACTATGGAAGTTGATGGGAAACAAAACTGTTTGGTTACCAACATGCTTCAAAATATCTTCTTTTGTGTTCTGCAGAAGAATGTCATACAGGTTTGGACATTTAAAATGTTGGTTCATGTGTGTTCTTGTTGATGGCTGTGGCATTTATATTGTGATTATACTCTAATGTTCTTGTGTTATAAATAGATGTATCAAGGGATGACACAGAGACCTGTTGTTCTGAGAAAGACAGCGAGCCAGAGCTGCCAGGAGATGTTCAACACTTATAAACACTTTCCTTTCTGTAAGTACTGTGTGAAATTATTTTCTGTATTTTTTTTGTAAATAAACTCCGCATTTAATGTAAGAGACACATGCTACTGTATCTTGTCTCCTTGATACTTAAGCTTTATTTTCTGAAAATATTTAGGATGTTCAACACTTGTAGACACAAACAGAGTGACCCAATACTTTCCTCTATGTGTGTGTGTGTGTGTGTGTGTGTGTGTGTGTGTGTGTGTGTGTGTGTGTTACTATCAATACCAGAAAATAACATATAAATCATACATACCACATTTTTTACATTTATATATTTAGGCGATGGATAGGTTTAAGGGATAGAAAATACAGTTTGTACAGAATAAGAATCATTATGGAAATTCCCCATAAAACATGGAAAACCAACTGTGTGTGTGTGTGTGTGTGTGTGTGTGTGTGTGGACACCCCCTGGCCACCTCAAATATAAAACTCTAGTTCCGCCACTGGATTTATCAGCATAAATCTCTCAAACTTTTACATGTGATCCATTTTTTAAATATTGAGTGTAAATTTATAACATTATGCTTATTGTAATATTCCCCTGGAATTAGTTTTAAATATTAATTAGCACAGCTGTGATGGGGTTTCTATGACAACTCCTGAGAGAGTGACAGTAAATTTGGCATCTCTCATTTTACTCTCTTGATCCAGCGCTCTCTATTTATGAACTCTTCTGGAAAGTCTTTCAAATGTAATAGTGGATCTTTTATTTTGCTCTTGGAGTGAATCTCCAATTCACCACTATCCAAGTTTACCCTGCAAACATCCAATAAAACGGTCTATTGTAATAGTATCAGATGGTCATACTACAGTGCATTGATGTATACCATGGAATGTACATTACATAGTTCTCCAATAAACATGTAATAAAAAAAATTATACTCTTTGATACTTGTTTGATATAAATGTGGTTTACCTTGAGTTCAAAAGCTGCACATGCAGGTGTTGATCTTAATAGACATTAGGGCTGCACAATTAATCGAAATAAAATCAAAACCGCAATATGACCTTGTGCGATTTATTAAATAAATAAATAGTCTGCTCCCTTCAAAGTTTATTTGCGCTGCTCTGTGCAGTCTATTTTAAGTTAGAGCATTGTTACAGTGTATTCAGAGCGGTTCTGTGCTCCACAGCTCATGCTCTGTTCCGTTTGCTTATGTGCGCTAAACGCTTTATTTACACTAAACTGGCACATTTATCATAACAATATCGCAGAATACAAGATTGGATATAATTCAAACATCTTTATTAAATGATTGCTGAGCAAACCGCATTAACAGTAACACCTGTGGAGTCCAGAAAGTTAGATTTTCCTGGATATTAACAAAATACCATTTGCAGGTTATGTTGCTAGCTAAGAGGGAGATACTTTTTCTTGATTCTCTTCGCCCTGATGGTTTTGGAGATGAGACTTGCGGAACCATATTTAGGTTGAGACTAAAGATAATTAATTTACTGGCCTTGTTCCAGGCATGTTGTTTGGTTACAATTTCCAAAAGGAGCCTCGTTCTCAGGCTTCACGTTCCTATAAGAGCCTCGTTTTCAGGCTACAGAACTGATCATTTAATTACACATGATTTATTTTGTGTTTTCTTTGGAATGCCAGACACATTGCAATCTTCATTGACCCAGGATCCTGGACTGAAAAAACAGGAAGACACCTTGAGGTATGTTTTAAATGATGGAATTGTGTAAAGCTAATTTATGTATGTATTTATGTATGTATACATGTTTAAACAAGCTATCATTTTTTTTTTTTAATAACTGTGGATGCACTTTTCCAGTTTTTTCCTCAACAGTGTACGGGGAATTCCTGTGGTGTCTACATGCTGATGGTAAGAATGTTTAATTTGTCAAAGCTTTTAGATAATAAAATCAAAGTGTTAGTGTTATTTGTATTTCACAGTATGCTCTCAGCACCTGTACGTCATGTCCATTAACATTCACAGAGGTAAGCTGGATTTTCACACAAGTATGCCATCAAACTCCTGGTATATGTACATTTTTTATTTGTATTTTTGTTTGTGTGTTTTTAGGAGGAGGTGCCATTGATTCACCAGTGGTGGTACATTCAGCTGATGGAGAGGTTTTGCCTAGAAGGGTGTGACAGACTCCACAGATAAAATTTCAGTATCTTGGCTGTATTAAGTGTATTAAGTCACTGTTGGCAAAGTGATACTAGAAAGCTGTTTTATAAATAGAGTGCATATACATTTACATATTTTACAAAGGTATGGACAGAGATTTGCATACTGGACTGAAGAAGCATCCCAACTCCTTCAGGGAACCCTTGAGCCTGTCTTTAGGGTGTCAGAATCCACCACCACAAAACTGTTGCCCAGCAGACGAGTTGTGGTTGAAGAGGACACTGATAAGGAAAATTAATTTATATTTTCATATATCAAGCAGTTTCAGCAGGTGCAACAGACAACCATTGTAAAAGACCTTCATACAGCTTGGCACTGGGTTCAAAATCACAGAGACTTATTCCATGGGACCTGCTTTTCTGCAAATGAACAGCGATGAACAACAAAATGCCCTCAGGAAGGTCCTGGGGGGTGAATTCTCCAATACAAAGGATAACTTTTTGTTTATATTTCAGTGTCAAGAGGACATGGAAACATTTTTGTCATACTGTGTTGATGAACAAGGCCTGAAGGTCAATGCCATGTTCCTCTGAGTGAGTGAGTGAAGGGAATGAAAGAAGGATGGAAGGAATTAATTCATTTATTAAATAAATTGAAAGAATAAATAACTTTATCCTGTGTGTTTCTTAAATGCAGACATTTGTTAAAGTATGCTGAAATAAGTAGAACATATCTTTAGAAAATGAAATAATAAATGTAAAGAAACGCACACACAAACACACTTGTATACACATCTGTATTTCTCAAATGGGTTCTAACAAATGTAAACTATTTAGTTTAACAGCAGCCCTATGCACTCTTCATGGATTTTCTAAAGCCTCAGGCTTACATCTTAATCTTAATAAATGTGAATTACTTCTGATTAAAAACAGTATGATATCTTCAATTTGTGGTATTTCAGTTAAAAACCGTTATATATTTGGGTATACAAGTAGCCAAAGATAACTCTAGATGCACTGCTAATTTTAACACAATTGTTACATACACAAAGAAACGGCTTAATTGCTGGCTGCAGAGAGAACTTTCTTTGAAAGGCAGAGATTTGCATGTTAAAGCAGAGGGTCTGTCTCGCCTAATTTATGCCGCTTGGGCATTGTACATTGATAAGCCCACATGTAAATTAATTGATGGAATATTAATTACATTTTATGGAAAAACAAATCCCATTATTTGAAAAAGTCAGTGATACTAAATTCTCACAAAAAGGGTGGCTTAAACTTCATTGATTTCAGCTAACTAAATAACACAATTAAATTAATCTTCATTTGTTTTGGTCGTGCAGTTATTCTTTGCAAATTTGGAAAGATGTTTGTTTATCTAAAACAATATCTTGCAGAGTTTTTCAAAGAATCCTAAAACTGTTATTTTTGGATTTGTTGAAGCAGATGCCTGCTTTATAATAAATGTAATTATTTTCCTATGTAGATTTTATATCCATAAATGTAAGTTTTTGAATTGTAAACCTATTTTTCCTACAAACTTTTTACTTTAATTCATGTGTAATTTTCCTTTAATTTAATTAATGCCCTCTTTCTTTTTTTCTTTCTTGTTTATTATTTCAGTTACTTTTTAGTTTTGTTCTTTATATTTATTGTTGTGTATAGTTGTACCACACTGTAAACTAAATGTTCATATTAAGAAAAAAAATATACATTTTATATATATATTATATAATTTAATTTGTGCCACATATTAACCTTGAAATATTTACAAACAAAAGTGTATTTATATCAAGAGAATCACTATTTAAGAACTATCTCTGGTACTGATTGGGTAGTGTCAAATAACAACTGTTGTAAATTGTTTCGACATACTTCAGACAGGAAGTAGACGCATTTTCGCACATGTGCAGTACCAATCGTGTTTCCGGTACGGATCGAGTAGTTTTTTTTTTTTCTTTTTCTTTTTTTATTGAACTATATCATGCACAAACAGCATGGCAACAATCATATATCATTGTAATATAACAATGAAATCAGGTGCAAAATTGCATTGCAGAAAAATATCAACTAAAATACATGTATAAAAAATAAATAAAAAGCTAGGGTTTGTTTTTTAAATCATATTCTTCAATTATTTCAAAAGGTTTTTGTGTATATTTACTTTTCATCATTTTCAGGGCATTTGTGTAAGAAAGAAATGCATTGTGAAATACAGAAAACCTGGGTTTCACTTTCAAATATTTAGATTTGTGTATATAAAATTTCCCAAAAATAAGGATGTCATTAACCAGAAAATCATCTTTGTTGCTGTTCATAACAAGTCCAAAGACAATGTCCTTATGCGAGAAAACTGCAAGAAGAGGAACCTTAAGGAAAAGCCACTCAAGAATGACAAGCCATAAAGCCTCTACATACATACAATGGAAAAATAAATGATCAGTAGTTTTAATCCCATCACAAAATACACACTTACTAGTTTCAATTCCAAATCTTTGTGGGGAGAGCACACATCCCTAAGGGGCACCAGCGCTAATTGTACAGATGCTGGAAGTGAGTTTCCCCTGTCTCACAAGCTGCTGTCTATCTGTCAGAAAGCTGGTGATCCACTGACAGACAGATGTGGGAACAGAGAGTTGGTGTAATTTAGACTGGGAAATAGCTGGGATGATGGTGTTAAAAGCTGAACTGAAGTCCACAAAAAGGATTCTTGCATATGTCCTGGTCTGTCCAGATGTTGCAGGATATGATGCAATCCCATGTTGCCTGCATCCTCCACAGACCTGTTTGCTCGATAAGCGAATTGAATGGGATCTAGAAAGGGTCCAGTGATGTTCTTCAGGTGGGCCAACACCAGTCTCTCAAATTACTTCATGACCACAGACATCAGGGCGACAGGTCCATAGTCATTAATCCTGTAATTTTTTTTTCTTAGGTACAGGGATAATAATTGAGCGTTTGAAGCAGCATGGGACTTCACACTGCTCAAGTGATCTATTGAAGATCTGTGTGAAGATGTGGGCACGCTAGTGAGACGCCATCTGGGCCTGAAGCATCTTTTTCCTCATCTTTTGTTTCCGAAAGACCCAGCTCACATCATCTTCACAGATCTTAAGTGCAGGTTTGAGTAGCCGGAGGGGGGAGGAGATGTTGCAGGAGGTGTTGGTGTTTATGTGAAGTGAAGGTCAGAGTGAGTGTGGGGTGTGAGTTTGGGCATTTCAAATCTGCAGTAGAACACATTCAGGTCATCAGCCAGTTGTTGGTCCATCTCAGGGTTGGTGGTAGGAGTCCTGTAATTTGTTGTTTCATGCCACTCCACACTGATGCAGGGTCGTTAGCTGAAAACTTGCCTTTGCGTGCCTGGCCGCACCATACTCTCATCTATGGCCAGGCAGTTGTGATGAGCTACCTCATCACCCCTCATCACTGGCTTCAGACTCATGTCACGAGATGAGCATGGCACCGCGGTACACATCGCGTGGGTATCATGCCAATCTGTCGCCACTTCTTCAGCAATTACAGCAAGCATCCAGGCACGTCGTGGTTAAGACAGATGCCTCTAAGCTAGGCTAGGGCACCGTGTGCAATGGGCACGCAGCCGTTGGTTCCTGGACAGGTCCGTAACTGTGTTGGAATATCAACAGCCTCATGTTGTTGGTGATACCGCTCACCCTGCAGAGGTTTTTTCCATAGATCCAGGGCAAGCACGTGTTGGTCCGACAACACAGCGATGGTGGCATATATAAAATTGCCAAGGCAGCTTACGTCTGATTTGGAGTCGATTCGCCAAAGCACAGGTGGACCTGTTTTCTTCCCAGGAATTCTCCCACTGCCCACTCTGTTATTTCCTGACAGGAGCCCCCCTCGGACAGACGCGCTGGCACATAGTTTCCCCCAGTGAGCCTACTTGCACAGACCATGTTCAAGGTCATGGAGGATGAGAAACAAGTCACCCTCATGGCCCCCATACTGACCCACCTAGAATTGGTTCTCTGAGGAAGGACCTCCTCTCTCAGGGACGGGGCACCATCTGGCACCCACGCTCAGACCTCTGGAATCTCCATGTCTGGCCCCTCGACAGCCTGCTGAAATTTGAGTGGCCTACCACTGACATGTTCACTCAGGACAAAGCTCCCTCTATGAGGCTGCTATTTGCTCTGAAGTGGCGTTTCTTCACAAATTGGTGTTTTTCCTGAGGGAGATGCGCAGTCGGTCAGTCATTTCCTTCCTGCAGGAGAGGTTGGAGGCCTTGAAGGTGTATGTGGCCATTATAGCGGTGCACCATGACGCAGTGGACGTAAGTTCTTGAGGAAGCACAACCTGATCATCAGGTTCCTCAGAGGTGCTCCTCAGAGTCGCTCGGAGGCTACATCCTCCTAGACCGCGCCTCTTCTCCTCATGGGATATGTCCATGGTTCACCTGGGCCTTCGGAGAGCCCTGTTTGAGCAGCTAGAGTCAGTTGAGCTGAAAGCCCTCTCCTTATAGATGGCCCTCCTGATTGCACTCACCTCCAAGTAAGCATTTTCTCTCAGCGACACTTGCCTGGAGTACTGTCCGGTAGATTCTAACGTGATCCTGAGACCCCAACCGGGCTATGTGCCCAAGGTGGTGAGCCTTCAACAGAAGGAGGCAGCCTCATCGTTGATATGTCCGGTGCATGCTTTTCACACCTATTTGGATCACACGCAGAGCTCTGAGCAACTCTTTGTCTGCTTTGGTGGACAGCGGAAAGGGAACGCTTGCTCACTGGATCATGAACACCATCATGCTGGCAAACCAGGCCAGGCCATGGTCGCTCCTTTGGTAATGCGAGCACACTCTATGAGGAGTCTGGCATCCTCATGGGCACTGGCCAGTGGCACCTCTCTAGCAGTCATCTGCAGGGCAGTGGGCTGGACAACACCCAATACCTTCGAGACTTTTTGGTCTCTGGGTTGAGCCGGTTTCATCTTGTGCATTTTCAGGTACGACCAGGTATGGTTATGGGACAGCTGGCTGGGTATACCGCTTGCGTACAGCACCATTCCCGTGAAGACATGCACTTCGTTCCCATGCAAATTCACGAACCTGTGAACCCTGAATGCCTTCCTCCCCAGCCCCGTGGCTTGCAAATTCAGCGGAGGAGTTCGCAGCCAGACCCACTACGGGTACTAATATGCCCTGTACTGGGTTAGGTACTCCACAGGTGCCGATTACTCCGGTAAACCCCTGTGATGTATTTTCCATGGTACGGTTTCCCTGTTGGCAGACCTGCGTCTCACTTGGGCAGAGCTTTCTCTGCCCCGGTTGCAGTATTTGTAAAGCTCCTCCACTTTGAGGCAGGACCTACCACTGCATCTCTCCCATGTGCGGCGTATGAGCCCACGTGTCTTATTGCCACATGTTACCTCCCCTTCGGGCAGGATTTGGTCTCTGCAGGGTATTTTTCCCCTGAAAGAATAAGAAAGGAAAGGAACACCTTCCCCGATGCATATAATACCGTTTGATGGCCCCAGCCAAATCTAATACTCTGTGGAGAGAAAACATAGAGAGAAAAGACAGTGGCTGCCACGGCCTACTCCCGTGCTAGTTACATCATTACCCCCTTCAGGGGTGTGGGGAACTACATGACATCTTGTGGGAGTTAGGGAGGTTATGTGCTGAATGATGCACCTTTTATTACGCATGCAGCAGCTTACTTGCACCTGCATCATGTAAAACTGTTTTTCTATAAAGACCACTAGTGTCACTACATCGCCGCAATGTCGAGTGAGTAACAGATGGGGAATCTCTAGGTTACTGTTGTGTCCCTCTTGCCACAATGCTGTATGCTGAAATGGCCGGGACCTTGTCTCGGCTCATTAGATGTTGAGATGCAAACAGTGACGTTTACTCAAAAATGAAAACTTGTTGACTTAACATTTAAATAATATGTCAAACTAACATGATATGTGTTTTTGTGTCAAGTGAACATAACATTTTTATGTTATTTTGACATTTCTGACCATTTATATAGACTCTACACTAAAAGGGTTGCAGCAAACATTAAAATAAGCTTTAGAATCTATAATTTCAGAATATTTTATTTTACTATTAAACCAGACTCCTGATGTGGTGTAAAATCGAATACTAAATTACCACTGCAAAAATAAACCATTAATAATTTTATTCAGCCTTTATTCAGTTTTACTAACACACAATCAAAGAGCAAAACTTCAAGCAATCACAGAACGGTCCCATCAGTCAATACACATGTCAGAAAACTGTTTCATTCATTGAGTGCATGACTGCACTACTACTGGGATTAAAATAACTTATTTTCTCTTCCATGTTCTCTTAACAGCTGATGTGGCCCCTCTACCAAAACTACGGTGGCCATGACGTGTGAAACAAAAAAACAATCTTGAGACAATATAACAATTCAGAAACACATTAACAAATCATTAAACACAACAGCAGTTCAGTCGAAGTGGAAAGGGAAGGTACAATATCGTCTCACCTGATTGGCTGTGTGGAGAATATCTAGTCCTTTCTTCAGGATTGGTTCTCTGCCCTATTTTCACATAATTTTAAAATAATTCCAAATGCTCAATTACTGAAAATTATGAGTGGTGTGTCACTCAGTAAAACAGTAATGGGACACTTTATAACACAGAGAGCAGGAAAAGAGTTTTAGGTACAATGTTAATCTATGGTGTGTAAGGGACATTTACATGTATGCATTTGGCAGACGCTTTTATCCAATGTGACTTACAGTGCACTTATTACAGGGACAATCCCCCCGGAGCAACCTGGAGTTAAGTGTCTTACTCAAGGACACAATGGTGGTGACTGTGGGGATCAAACCAGCAATCTTCTGATTACCAGTTATGTGCTTTAGCCCACTAAGCCACCACTCCACACCATCACAGTTGTACTGTTTGACTATGATAAAACAGCTTTAACATTAGTGTGCTTAAGGCCAAATTTTGACAAAATGTATATTAATGAAATATAATAAATATATATATATTTGCAAAGCAATGACAGCTTTGCAGATCCTT
Organism: Moxostoma hubbsi; assembly: GCA_032164185.1. Lineage (NCBI taxonomy): Eukaryota > Metazoa > Chordata > Actinopteri > Cypriniformes > Catostomidae > Moxostoma > Moxostoma hubbsi. Next base: position 510,763 of record JAVLUX010000027.1, on the reverse strand, counting down.
GTTATTCTAGTGGTCAGTTTGTCCAGATACTCAGGTGACCTTTCACCCAACACTTCCTGTAGCACTTGCCATTGATGTGCCTGTCTTGTCGGGCACTTCTCACGCACCTTACAGTCTAGCTGATCTCACAAAAGCTCAATGGGGTTTAGATCCGTAACACTCTTTTCCAATTATCTGTTGTCCAATATCTGTGTTTCGTTGCCCACTTGAACATTTACTTTTTGTTTTTCTGTTTCAAAAGTGGCTTTTTCTTTGTAGTTCTTTACTGTTGTACATTAAACGGGTGTTTAGCGGGTAGAATTCAATGCAGCTGTCAGCGGAGGGCATGTGAGGCATCTATTTCTCAAACTAGAGACTCTGATGTACTTATCCTCTTGTTTAGTTGCACATCTTCCACATCTTCTTTGAAGACTTTAGTTACACCTTTGGATGAAATCTTCAGTTTTTTGGCCATTTCAAGCATTGTATATCCTTCATTCCTCAAAACAATGACTGACTGATGAGTTTCTAGAGAAATCGGTTTCCTTTTTGCCATTTTTTAGCTAATATTGATCTTAAGACATGCCAGTCTATTGGATACTGTGACAACTCAAAAACAAACACAAAGATAATGTTCAGCTTCATTTAATGAACCAAATATCTTTCCGCTGTGTTTGATATAATGGCAAGTGATTTTCTAGTGTCAAATGATCAATTTATCATGATTACTCGAGGATAAGGTGTTGGAGTGATGCTGCTGTCTAGTTTTAATCAAAAATTACTTTTTTCAGATAGTGATGGTGCTGATGTCCTGAATATACTTTGTGATCAGTTGAATGCCACTGTGGTGAATTAAAGTACCAATTTCCTTCCCAAACAGCAAATTCTGTTCATTATTCCAAACTTTTGGCTGCCAGTGTATATATATATATAATATTTCAGTCTCTCTGACTGTTCTTGCTCTCTTGCCAGTCTTGATTTAGATGGCCGTCCCATTTATCTGGGAGCAAACTATAAAGATCAATTAAAACAATTGGACCTAGTAAAGTTTGGCTCCAGGGGATGACTCTGTAAATGTCAGGACATGGGCTGCAACTCACTGAAATTTCTGGAAAGAGTTTGGAGAATATGACGCTTACAACAGAGACTTTAATTTTTCTCAGTTTTTCTAATGGTGTCTTGGAGATGGATGTGTCTATAAATGACACTGAGATATTTTCAGAGGATTTCAAATGAAGAGAAAGGGTTTGTTAAAATGAGAATGTCCATTATTTTACAAAAGTTTGGAATAAGGGTGCTTTTAGTATGTAATACAAAGGTACAGTATAACAGAGGCTGTTTGAACACATTTTTCTAAGGTATGTTGGCTTTGAAACATACTATGGTGGTGCCATGACACAGTGAAGGTATTAGATGGTACACTCTAAAAAATGCTGGGTTCTCAATTCTCAACCCAGTGCTGGTTTAATATTCTAACCATCAAAACAGTGACTCATCAGTGAAAAGCACTTTTTTCCAGTCCTGTCTGGTCCAGCGAAGGTGGGTTTGTGCCCATAGGCGATGTTGTTGCCAGTCCTGTCTGTTCCAGCGAAGGTGGGTTTGTGCCCGAAGGTGACGTTGTTGCCAGTCCTGTCTGGTCCAGCAAAGGTGGGTTTGTGCCATAGGCGACGTTGTTGCCAGTCCTGTCTTGTCCAGCAAAGGTGAGTTTGTGCCCATAGGCGACATTGTTGCCAGTCCTGTCTGGTCCAGCGAAGGTGGGTTTGTGACCATAGGCAACGTTGTTGCCAGTCTTGTCTGGTTCAGCGAAGGTGGGTTTGTGCCCATAGGCGACGTTGTTGCCAGTCCTGTCTGATCCAGCGAAGGTGGGTTTGTGCCCATAGGTGACGTTGTTGCCAGTCCTGTCTGGTCCAGCGAAGGTGGGTTTGTGCCCATAGGCGACGTTGTTGCCGGTGATGTCTGAAAAGGTCCTGCCTTACAACAGGCCTACAAGCCCTCAGTCCAGCCTCTCTCAGACTATTGCGGACAGTCTGAGCACTGATGGAGGGACTGTTTGTTCATGGAATAACTCGGGCAGTTGTTGTTGTATTGTACGGGTGAACCGATCCTGTGCAGGTGTTGTTACACATGGTCTGCCACTGCGAGGACGATCAGCTGTACTTCCTGTCTCCCTGTAGCACTGTCTTAGGCGTCTCACAGTACAGACATTGTCATTTATTGCCCTGGCCACATCTGCATTCCTCATGCCTCCATACAGCATGCCTAAGGCATATTCATACAGATGAGCAGGGACCCTGGGGAGCTTTCTTTTGGTGTTTTTCAGAGTCAGTAGAAAGGTCTCTTTAGTGTCCTAAGTTTTTAGGTACATGTTCATTCATTGTTTATGGTTCATTGAACAAGCATGGAAAACATTGTTTAAACCCTTTACCATAAAGATCTGTAGTTCTTTGGATTTTTACAAAATAATCTTTAAAATACAGTGTCCTGAAAAAGGGACTTTTCTTTTTTATGCTGTGTTTATATGCATAACACTGCATTGGTATTGCTTTGAATCATTGTCATTGTTTAATCCAGATACACCCTATTTTTTCTGTTTTGTTTGTTTTATTTGTTTAAAAAAATATGAGAAACAATTGTGTAAATAGTGCATATACATGAACTTTTTGAGTGTTTTGCATATGATGATGTTGTTGACTTTTTCAGGTGGTATTTTTCCTTTATATTATATTATGTGGATGTGAATATACTAATATTAATTGAATGATTGATTAATGATTGAAGCTCATTGGCTACTGCCGATTGAGTATCACTTAAATAAATCCTGTTGTATGTTTGTTCTCATGGCCTGGGGAATCCAGATAGTCTGTCGATACTCTTTGGCATTGTAATGTTTTGTTGCCTAATAAAATAATTATGTGTTGGAGATTGAGTGCCTTGCTCGGATTCAACTTTAATTTGATGTTGATAGCAGCCCCATTTGAACTTTGCTTCAGTTTGTGATTTTTTTTTTTTTAAGAATTTGCCTCACTGATGATGTTTTTTATGTACAAAGCAACAAGAAATTTTTAAAAACTACATCAAATGTCTCAATTTCTTTTTATACATGAATAATTACATTACTGTTTTAGAGCATCCTAAGACACTTCAGTTCTTTTATTTAAATTCTCCCAAGGCTGGACTGGCCATAGGGAACACTGGAACACTGGAATTTTTCCAGTGGGCTGCTGGGTAATTTGGGCTGTCCTGTTGCTTCATAATTTCCGGCCCAACTTACAGGCAATATAGGCTGCTGTCCTGGGCTCCAACATGCCTGTGCGGACCCCACAACAGAATGAATATTCAAAAGACTCTGTAAAGTTAAACTAATGGACTGGCTTTTATTTTGAAAACGGAAATGACTTTTATTTTGAAACTACTTACACATCATAGCATATTTCAGCATATGTGCAGTAATTCCGTGGCTGTGTCTGAAACCAAAAGAAGCTGTCTTGTTTCCTTGCTGCCCTATAAGTAAATGTTTCAAAAGACAACATTTGCGTATGAAGGCACCTCCAGAAACTTGTTTTGGACAGGCTACAGAGGCAGTCTAATGTCACATCATTGCTAAGATACCAGCAACCGATAAACACCATCTGGTGCCCACCGAAGGTAATGCGTCTGCTTCATTCATCCAACCAATCCAAAATAGTCTAATAATCTAGAACAAAATCAAGAGTTTTGGCCATAACTAAGTGTATATTTCGTAAATTACAATAATAATTTCTCGCTTGAAATTAAATCAAAGTTCAACTGCCTCATCGGCTGCCGTTGTTTTTCTTCAGCTCAACTGCTGTGGATCCGCACACACAGGATTGTGGGATTTCATAGTCAGTGAAGGATACATCTATGCTGCCTTCAACAATACAGCATTTGCTACAGCTCAGCATTTAACAACATAATGCCCTCCAAGCTTGATGTGAAACTCCGGGCTCTGGGCTTAAACAGCTCGCTGTGCAGCTGGATCCTGGATTTCCTGTCAGGCAGACGTCAGGTGGTTAGAATGGGCAGCAACATCTCCTCATCACTGACCCTCAACACTGGAGCCCCGCAGGGCTGTGTTCTCAGCCCACTCCTGTATTCCCTTTACACACATGACTGTGTGGCGACACATAGCTCCAATGCCATCATTAAGTTTGCTGACGATACGACGGTTGTAGGTCTGATCACTGACAATGATGAAACAGCCTACAGAGAGGAGGCGCACACTCTGACACGCTGGTGTCAGGAGCACAACCTCTCCCTCAATGTCAGTAAAACCAAGGAGCTTGTGGTGGACTTCAGGAGGAAAGACAGAGAACACAGCCCCATCACCATTAATGGAGCACCGGTGGAGAGAGTCAGCAACTTCAAGTTCCTCGGTGTCCACATTACTGAGGAACTCACATGGTCCGTCCACACTGAGGCCGTTGTGAAGAAGGCTCACCAGCGCCTCTTCTTCCTGAGATGGCTGAGGAAGTTTGGAATGAACCAACACATCCTCACACGGTTCTACACTAGTACTGTTGAGAGCATCCTGACTGGCTGCATCACCGCCTGGTACGGCAATAGCACCGCCCACAACCGCAAAGACCTGCAAAGGGTGGTGCGAACTGCCAGAAACATCATCGGAGGTGAGCTTCCCTCCCTCCAGGATATATATAACAGACGGTGTGTGAATAAAGCTCGGAGGATTATCAAAGACTCCAGCCACCCGAGTCATGGGCTGCTCTCACTGCTTCCATCAGGCAGGCGGTATCGCAGCATCAGGACCCACACCACCCGACTACATGACAGCTTCTTCCCACAAGCAATAAGACTTTTGAACACATGATCTCTCACGATCTACAATCAGCACTGCACTTAATTAATCTTCATTCTGTCAATATATTCTCGCTCCCAATTCAGTTAGTGTATATATATATATATATATTTACCCTTATCTAGTGTATGTGTATTCTACATTGTGTGTATTGTGTACATTTGATATGTAAATTGTTGTGTAGGTATGTGTACATTTGTTATGTAAATTGTGTTGTGTAAATGTTGTTATTGTAAAGTGGTTTATGTCTCGTCACTGTCATTACTGCAATGTTGCTCGGAACTGCACACAAGAATTTCACCTGCTGTTGCACTCGTGTACACAGTAGTGTGACAATAAAGTGATTTGATTTGATTTTGACATCAGATGAAGGATCTCATTAGACGTGATGTGACACGAACTTTGGCTTCGTACATGTCTTGATCATTTCCTGCCTCCGTATACTGTCTCCGAAGGCAGCCTGTACCTCACGTGGACCTCATTATTTGACAAACAAATCACAATAATGTTGAACCAAATGCAACATGTTAAGTGTAAGATGAGCTCTTAATCAAAAATTACAAATAACTGCAAGTTACAACAAATACAATAACAGCAGCGCATATAAAAGGAGGTTGTTATGTTTCTGTGAGAAATATAAATTGTACATCTGTCTTTGTTTGACATCTAACTCCGTATGTATGTGTATTTAGCTAACCACAGAAAGACACCACACGCTCGAAGACTGTATGACCTTCCATAGCTGCTGTTAGTTTCTCTTATCTTATCCTCTTTTGGAATGTTCTGTGCTCCGAGCACATACTCCTTTTTCGTGAGCTAAATATCTCAGTTATATACGTAACAAATATCTAGGGCTGCCGTATATGATTTTGTTCCTATACTATTCCTGTATCAACAATTCCTTGTCCATGCAAGCCTTGCTGTCACTCTTCTATTGGTTGTTCTTTGTTCTATAAAAGGTATAAATATTTTGCTTGCTGTAATAAAATTTGAGCAGATTGAATATAGACACTCTGTGTGTTGTTGTTCTTTCTCCTCCCTTCCGGAAGAATTCAGAGGCACAGACACACGGCTGTATCCTGACCGGACACATGAGACATAAATTAGAGGGACCAGGGAATTTTGGGACCACCACAATATTCCAAAATATTCCTAACAGTTTGGGGGCTCGTCCGGGATATCCCAAAAAAAACAGGTAAGGTCGATTTTTGCTGATTTGGTCGAACTCTATGTTGACCTGTTTGTTGGGGTATCTCTGAACCGTAAAGTGTGTGCATTTAGTGAACTCCCCACGGGGTAACATGTATAGCTCTGCCAAACATCAGAAAGGGAACTGATCATTCCATTTTGAATAAAGTGCACACAATTGGAATCATTTAAGTGAACTCCCTACGGGGGAACGTGTATAGCTCTGCTAGACTGCAGAAAGGGAACTGATCATTCCATTTTCTAAGCATAAAACCTTATTTCGTACGTGCCCTGTCCAGCAGACGTTGGAGCTATGCCCCTGGAGAACAAAATATTACTGATTAAATAATCACTTTTAATTAATCAAATTATGGGTGAAAAATTTCCCCCTGCCAGGGGAAACGGCAAAAAATGTTATGTACAGAAATAATCAGGGGTTTAGTACTGAACCATACAGTATATCAGAAATTTGGCTGGGTGGTCAGAGAAAAAAAAAAGGATAAAAAAAAGGAAAAAACGTAAATCCAAATCTATGGTTAAAAAGGGTAAAAGGACCCTCAGTGGGATTATAAATACAAAAGAGTCATACAAGGTGTGAAAGAAAATAGAGACCGCTGCGTGCATTTGATTAGTCTCTTTTTGTTCAGGACCTTTATACTGGTATATAAATCACTCAATGGGCTAGGACCTCAATATATTGCAGACATGTTCACTGAATATAAACCCAACAGATCACTCAGATCATTAGAATCACATCAGCTAGAAATACCAAGGGTTCACTCTAAGCAAGGAGAGTCTGCTTTTAGCTATTATGCCAGCCGCAGCTGGAACCAGGTTCCAGAAGAGATCAGATGTGCTCCTACAGTAGTCACATTCAAATCCAGACTCAAAACACATCTGTTTAGCTGTGCATTTACTGAATGAGCACTGTGCCACTGTGTGTCCGACTGTTTGTACTGTGTTTTATTAGATTTTTTTTTTTTTTTTTATTCTAAACTGTTTTAATTATTCTTATTTTATTATTCTTATTTTTTTTTAAAAAAATTTTTTGTTAATTATTTTTAACTTCTACTATGTAAAGCACTTTGAATTACCATTGTGTATGAAATGTGCTATATAAATAAACTTGCCTTGCCTTGCCTTGCCTTTGTCCCAGAATGGTTTTGTTTCAAAACAAGCTGCCTAAATATGATATTGCTGAGAACAAAATTTTAACCCCTAACCTCCCAAAGACACCATGTGCACTGTTGTATCAAGACTTAACACAATTTAAAAGCAACACATTCGCTGCAGCCGCGGACGTATTCCGCGGCTGAAAGATACGAGCGATGGTATGCAAAGAATTACCATATATAAACCGCATACCTTTATCATCGATACGGGCACATCTAAATGTTCATTAACAGCGCATTGCTATGAGGGCTCTATTACAGGACGCACTCTAAACTCCGTGGGAATTAATGGCATTCCTGTTACGTGTCATATGACACCAAAATTACCTGTAACATCTCCAGATAACACAAGCTTGTTTAAAATGCATGGTTTTGTAATTTTGCGTGACTCACTGTTCTGCCTACTGGTCTGTGATCCGATGCATAAAATTGGAGCAAAAATAAATAAAACTTTTGATTCTAACTCATTACAATTGCTGTTTCCCTCAGTATATTGTCAGTCTGTGTATACAGGACATTGCAGAGAAGTTTGCAGCTCAATGTCTGTCAACACTTCTACTGCAAAACAGGAAATGCTCAATGTCGACCCAGCGCTATGGGCCACCCACAAAGATGAGGCGGACCTTATTGATGTAAGACCATATGTTGCCAAACTCCACTCTAACTTGCCAGTATACTGCAAACAGTATCCTCTGTCAGAAAACAAAGGTATTAAAAGGTTTTTTATATAGGAAACAAGTTATTTTGAAACCCATTCCCACATCATATAAATCACCAATTAATCCTATGGAGAAAGCTAATAATAAATGGTGTTTATCGCAAGAGTTGAAAAAATTAATGCCATTGTCACCAGTGGTGCCGGATGTGTGCACTACTATTAACTCCAGTAGACCACACTCATTTTACTATTATTAATTTGTGTTCTGCATTCTTCAGTGTCAGTCATGCCTGTTACACAGCCGCTGTTCGCATTCACATATGGAGGCCAACAGTAATGGAATGCCCCAGGAATTTATAGACTCGCCTGCTGTGTTCTCTGCTGTATTGCACGCTACTTGGGACAACAAGCTGCCACCTGTCTATTGCAATATGCTGACAAGATCCTGCTTTGCCGCTTCAACTATTGTGTGCATTGCATTAGTGAAGGCTTCCTTCAAGGCATCAAAAGAAAAAAAAACTGCAATGGGTGAAACTGAACTATCAATCTGGGTCATGAACTACAGAATGGAACAGTACATCTCTCCACAGACAGAGTGAAGACGAATACTACCTTTCAACACCCTAAAACATAGACTCAAATGCAAAGCTTCTTGGGTTTAGTGAATTATTGTCAAGCATGGGTGCCAAACTGCTCGTTGTATGACAAAATCCTGAGAGAAGCAACACTCTCAAGGGCTGAGGAACCTATCAAGTGGACTGCTGAAATGGACATTGCTACCAAATCATGATGAACCCTTTCATTTGTATGTGCACAAGGCAGCAGGCACAGCAGCAGCGATCCTCGCTCAGTCCCATTGCAGAACATATAGACCAGTGGCGTACTTGTCAAAAATTTTAGAGGCAGTCGCCAAATGCCTCCCTGAATGTTTGTGAGCAGTGGCTGACCACAGCATTAATGGTACAGGATGCAGAACGCATAGTATTATTTCACTCACTTACCGTTCACACCACTCACCAGGTAAGAGTCATTATACAAAACATTACCACACAGCATATGACTGCACAAAGAAGTGGTTACGAAGCAACCCTTCTCGCAACAGCAAATTTAACCATTGTGTCCTCATCTAGTACACATGGTCCCACATTGTGCTTGCATAAAATGTTAACTATGGGGGCATTTCAAGATGACCCTCATGACTGCATAGCTTAAATCACTGAACACACCTCGTGCAGGAGAAGGAAATTATACATACAAAAAATGGATGGAAGGAGTATTACAATTAACCATCTGGGGTCTGAGGGTGTTTTGGGCCCTGGAGAAGTTTTGACATGCCTTGACATTTGTGCTTTTTTAATTTGCTTAAAAACATATTAATGGCTAAAGTCTGATAACACTGTATTCAGCACAAACAATAATATACAATAATATGTGAGCAACATGTGTGTACAGGTTTGTATTTTTGAGAAAATAACGTTTATGTGTGGTTTTTGAAAAGAGTAAAATTTTAAGTCATTGAAATAAGGTCATATAACACATTCTAAACATTTGGCCACAAGACTTTTGAGAACTGGATCTTGTAGTCTAGAGTTTTTGCTACAAAATGATGTGAAAACCATCCTGATCACTCATGCATACAAAACAATATAGTAATTTGTAAGATGTTTTAATGTTTTTATAAGAAGTCTATTCTGCTCACCAAGGCTGCTTTATTTGATCCAAAATAAATTAATTTAAATGTGAATTGTTTTATTTAAAAGTAGACATTTAAAGCTTTCTTTAGACATATGTTTCATGTTTGTGTGATAAGTATTCGCGGAGTTTCAGTTCGTTTTAGTGTCTGCAAACAGTGCTTCACTTGTTTTAGAGTATTATTTATTGATAAAGTGCAGCATAAATTATTTGCAGTGTACAAAAGTCGCGTTTGTTCCCGCGCTTGCCACCTCGCACGCCCTTCGGTTTCAGTTGTCAGGCTGGTCCAACTAAAGTGCATGCACATTCTAGAGTTGATTAAAAAGGATGTCTATATCTAAAAGGCGATTGGCTCTTTTACCTGTAAGGTGGGACTTTTTAACATCAGCCATATGACGGTACTCCTGTTTCTCTCATTAAATTAATTACAAGTGCTAAGTCTCAATCTAATATCTTCTTCATCTCTGACAAATGTATCCAACCATCCAGCTTTGGTTTTGTTTGTTCTAAACAGTGGCATAGCCAAGGGTGGGCCTGTGCCAACCCAAATTAGAACAAGGCTCATGCAGAATGTTAGAGATTATTCTTTAAATTCTAATATACATTTATAAATTAGTTTAAAACTGCATAAATTAAGATTTCTAAAAGTTTGAAAGAACATTTTGAATGTGAGGTGTCACAAAAAATTTGCCCATCCATTTTTATTGAGGCCCACCCAAAAATAATTTTCTGGCAAAACCCTCGGCTCTAAAGTATCCCTAATTAATTTTTTATTTTTTCTGTGATTAATGTTTTTTATTGATTCATATATTTAACAGTGAAAAGCAAAACATACATAAACATAATCCATATTTAACTTCCATTATCACCCCTCTCAATCCCCAACCCCACCCTCAACAAATATTCCTATAGTCACATATGAGTATATACACAAATACAAAAAAAATTATATATATTATTTTTATTTTTTTTAGTTATTTTTGTATATACTCATATGTGACCACATAAAATTCGAGTGCCCAATATGTCACTCACAAAACTCTGAACCTTTAACCAAAATTCTTAGATCTTAACACACCCCCAAAAAACATGTGTTGTGTCCCCATCTTCTGATTATTACAATTAGCCATCTGGGGTCTGAGGGTGTTTTGGGCCCTGGAGAAGTTTTGACATGCCTTGACATTTTTTCATTTGCTTAAAAACATATTAATGGCTAAAGTCTGATAACACTGTATTCAGCACAAACTGGGCTAGAATAATATGTGAGCAACATGTGTGCACAGGTTTGTATTTTTGAGAAAATAACGTTTATGTGTGATTTTTGAAAAAAGTAAAATTTTAAGTCACTGAAATAAGGTCATATAACACATACTAAACATCTGTCCACAAGACTTTTGAGAAATTGATCTTGTAGCCTAGAGTTTTTGCTACAAAATTATGTGAAAACCATCCTGATCACTCATTCACACAAAACAATATAGTAATTTAACTTTGAAAGACACTTTTAGTGTTGAAAGGCAATATGTGAGGAAGCATGAACTATCATGAATATTGATTGTAATTCACACCTGAGAGAAAAAAAGCCCTCCCCTGGGCCTATCAATCAGGGAAAGAGAATGAATGTGAGGAGACTTAATGATCAAAATCAAGTTTTACGTTAAAAGAAGTAATCTGACTATATATTTTCTTTACATGGAGACTTTACAAAATTTTAGACCTACATTACCGTTAAAAGAAGTCTCTTCTGCTCACCAAGGCTGCATTTATTTGATCCAAAATACAGAAACATTATTGATATTCTGAACTCTTTTTACAATTTAAAAGAACAGTTTTCTATTTGAATATATTGTAAAATGCAATTTATGATCAAAGCTGAATTTTCAGCATCATTACTGCAGTCTTCAGTGTCACACGATCCTTCAGAAATCATAATAATATGCTGATTTTATAATATGGGCATATTTAAAGTGCATTTTACTCATTTATCCTGAACACATATTTGCAAGCACAAGCTTTGTTTATTATAATGAGGCAGCATAAACACTAGTTAAAATATTATCTAAACATTCATATTATTTTTATATCATATTTATATTACACAGCATACCATTTAAATGCCTGCTTTAGCCGAAACAACATTTAAATGTAACTAAAACTTGCTTATTAGGACATATTTCAATACTCTGAATCCTGTCTGGCAAGTCTAGAAACAGTCCACTAGTAAAATATGTAAATTTTTATATAAAATAGCATGTCAACTAATTAAAACTAATTGACTTACTCGTCCGAAATTGTATCCTCATCTGGATCAAGTCTCTCTTCAAAATACAAACGTTCATCAGCGTCTCGCTCTTCTTCTGAGGAAAATGTTAACTCTTCCATACAATCCTGGAGCTTTCTTGCCTGTGTGTCCTTACAAACGTGCAGAAAAATTAATGAATTTTGTTTACATTACACCTCACAGTCAGAGGGCGTGTACATTTGTGTTGATCGTCTCAGCACATTAGCGTATGAATGGCGCGCTCTGCTGGTGGGTGGGATCACATTACAGATAATTAGATGAACCAGTAAAAATTGCACATCGCTTTATTTCAAACAGATTACATTGCAGGAGAATATTTGTTTTACATTTGAATTGTTTCATTTAAAAATAGACATTTCAAGCTTTCTTTAGACATATGTTTCATGTTTATGTGATAAGTATTCGTGGAGTTTCACTTAATTTTTGTGACGTGTTTCAGATATATGCTCGTGAACACAGAAACTGCTAAAAACTCACCCTTTTATTTTCTTTATTTTACAAAAGCACAAGGTTTCATTGTTATTATGAGTGTACACAAATAAAAGTAGACCATTTATAGTCTCTAATGTTGTCTTACACTTATCTGTATACCCAAAATTTTAAGTTGTTTCTGCTGTAATGATGAAAATATCCAGCAGGACGTGCCGGCGCGTCCGTTGACCCCAGAGGGTTAACTAACAATGAACAACCCTTTTACAGCACTAATTATTACAAAATATACTAGTAAATTTAACATAATAAATGTTTACCATTTTTAAACAAGTGTTTTACAAGTCAATCACAAATGTCACAGTCTGTCTGCACCCTTTTCTAGAACTCTTATTTTGTCAGTACTTGATTTAACGGTAATGTTGGTATTGTTAGTGTTTGCTCCTACTCCAGTGTTTGCTCTACTCCAGCTCTATTATTAAAGGATTTAAAGTTCCTACTCCTGCATCTCCTATCCTCCTTGAATCCCAGCACAACCAACCGTTACAGAAGGACTGACGAACTATGGATTTACCAGCGGTTCATATCCTCCTCCTCGAACAAGGAGATCGTCCAGTCAAGGATCACATGCGTGAGTTTCTGCATCTTGCGACTTTGGTGCACTATGAGGACAGCTCTCTAGTTTATTTCTTCAGAGCTGGTCTAAATGGTGCACTGAAGGAGCAGATGCCTCCCGCGGGTCCTCACTGGACGCTCTGTGACTTTGGCCACGGTCAGCGAGCCAGAGCCCATGCCTGCCACGGTCAGCGAGCCAGAGCCGATGCCTGCCACGGTCAGCGAGCCAGCGCCTGTAGCCTCAACCATCCCAGAGCCAGCGCCTGTAGCCTCGACCGTCCCAGAGCCGGTGCCTGTAGACTCGACCGTCCCAGAGCCAGCGCCTGTAACCTCGCCCCAGTTGGAAAGAGAAGAAAGCGAAGGAAGCGGGCACCTTCTCCCCAGCTTCTGCCAGAGCCCTCCGCGTCTCCTGAGCCCTCCGCGTCTCCAGAGCCTTCCATGGCTCCTCCTTCCAGAGCTCCGCCTCCCGAACCTTCCACGGCTCCTCCTCCCAGATCTCTGCCTCACGAGCCTCCCAGAGCTCCGTCTCTCGAGCTTTCCAGAGCTCCATCTCTCGAGCCTTTCACGGCTCTGCCTCTCCAGCCTTCCGGGGCTTCGCCTCTCGGACCCTCCATGGCTCCGCCTTCTACGACTCCGCCTTCCATGGCTCCACCTGCCACGGCTCCACCTCCGGAGTTCTCCATGGCTCCATCTTCTACGATTCTGCCTTCCATGGCCCCGCCTTCCACGGCTCCTCCCTCCATGGGTGGCCACGCACCCCCGGTTCCTTTCTTCCCAGAGGAGCATGACGAACTCACAAGGTCGTGGAGTGCACCTTTCGCTGGCCAAAACAGACTTCCAGGTTCATCTGCTCTCACTACCCTCGACGGAGGGATGGCCCACAGTTACATAGAGATCCCTCAGGTGGATGAGGCAGTTGCGATGCACCTGCGCAAGATATTGACCAAAATAGAACGAATATAAACACAATTCAATCTAAAACCCATTTAAACCTTGTGAAGTGTTTCCAAACCATTTCTGATTGTGGCATTGTGACATATTCTATTACCACCATCACATGTGTTTTTATTATACATGTGGAAACACAACATATTCCTGTTGTCTACATAAATTACTTGGTGAACAAATTAGTAAAGCAAACATTCTGTCATTCTGTGCGTATCTAGCATATAAATGTGCATTTGAATTAGTGTAGTTTAGTTGTTTCACCACAGCTGTGGCAAAAACAAACAATAAAGTGATTTGATTTGATTTGATTTGATTTGATTTTGAAAATTAAGAAACACTCATTATAATAAGTAGGATAAATTTGTATTTTTTCATTAAAATGCAACAATAATCATCTAACCAAGGTTCAGGTTCAGCACTCAATACATATAATGATTTATTGGAGAAAATAAGGTGCAAATAATTAAATTCATAATAATGTCGTTTTAATGTGCATAACCAATATTTGTGTTTGCTGACAACCTCTTAAGTAATCGAATATTAAATCTGAAGCTAAAACCAATCTGTAACTAAATATGCTTAAGTTGAATATTAATGTGCATAAATCTCATATCTGGGTTATTATTCTACTTGTAAATAATATAAATGAATGTGGTGGTTGGTTGTGTGAGTGGGGTGCAATCACTGATAATGCCCATCTGGGGGTCACAACAATTACTCTGCAGAAGTGACTTGACAATGTTCAGAAAGTCTGTCCAGTGACACAATTATGTATCATATAAACACCCCAATACATATGCATTTTGTCTAGGTATACCATTATAGACCTTTAAGAATGGGGAGAAACAACAAGGTGTGATAGAAAAAAAAATTATTTGTAAGAAAAATTCAAATAAACACCCAAACAGATGGGAAAAGACAATGATACAGTTTCAGTTCATGTTAGCAGAAACAAAAGATGTTTTCCATTAATCGCAATATATAGAAATGAAATTTAAACAAAGTTTACATTAAAAGTATCCCAGAATACCAACATATATATTTTTTAGCTTCCTCTGATTAATGATGTTCATAAGTCATGGACATTATTAACAGCACAATATATTTGAATCCCCTTGATAAAGTATGGATTTTATTTGATTATATTTGAAAGATTGATTTGTTAATTCACTCCATACACAGGGGTTGTTTTGCTTTGAACTTCTATATCTGTTCTTACACTTTGGCTTCCTCGATTTTAAGCCTTACATTTTCATAAGCCACACCCTTCTAGGTGCCCTTCTCAGTGAACATCAGACAATTTCAAATACTCAGTGCAAATTCACAATATTCATCAACATCTTCTTTAACAGCTTCGATGTTCTGATTACCCCGATCACATCGACTTAAGAACAGGTCATTGTCGGCTCTAAATATGACTTTCCCATTCCTGGTGAAGACACTGAACTCACAGAATTCATCAGGCATAGCCTTGGCTGCCTCGATATGGTTGACACCAGACCTGTCAACTCGACTGAGGTAAACACCCCTCTGGTCTTTGAGCCGGACTTTTGAATCATTGACTTTCTCCACTATGAATTTGCACCAAGAGTCTTTGGTGCTCTTGGCAGCTTCTATGTTATAAATGTCTGAGTTTTCCATACAGCTGAGGAACTGGCCATTGTCAGCCTGTAGAGCCACACCCTCTTCAGCACCAATATAATCTTCCAGTGGACCAAAACCAGCAACTACCTCCTACAGAGAAAAAACGACAGACACAGAGCACATTGCTGAACATAATAAGTCATCCAACTTTCCTTCAGATTGTACACGTTCAAAATTACAAATAGAGTTAAGAAGTGAGGTAGGTGGAATAATGGAGAGTGGATTTTAGATCCCCATCCCTTCCCTTTATCTAAATTCCCTTTTCCCAATAGAGTGTGTCAGTGGAAATGTTCTGGGAAGCTACAGTTAATGAGATTATGCTTCACAGTGTAAAATGGCAAAATGATTGATTCTGCAAGAGATGCATATCAGTGATGAGGCAAAAGATAAGTTCCACACCTTACAGATAAAGACAGGTGCTGCCAATAGTTTTGACTTTCACATCGGTGATATCTACAAATGTTAGATATACGTATCTTGTATAGGCAAATGTCACCCCTATTTGAGTTCAGCAAGGGGTTAATCAAGAAGTTGTCAGGAAATCTATGTTTCAAGCAAGTAAAATGTAAGAATTACGAACATCATTCGAAATCTACTAATAATAATGTTGTTTTTTGTAATACTTTTGTAGTGTTTCTCATTTAACACCACAACAACTGAACTCTTTTAGTGTTTATTGAACACTTCACAAATATAGGGCTACTGTTATGGCCGTAACCCACACCTTTACACTCAATATCACAGCCGTCTAGCTCTTGTCTCATGCTGCCGCTCACAACCCACCCCCCCCCCCCCCCCCACACCCCCCCCCCCCCGGAGGAATCATGACAACAACAAGAAACTCCCTTCCCCCCACATAACTCCAACCACTCCCATAGTGAGGTATAAACACAGCATTATCAATAACTAACGTAACACTGAACATTGTGAACGTAATAATGTAACTGTAACGACAATACACTATAAAACTGTTCAGCATGGATTTGTTTATTTGTGAGACATATTTTCAAATCTCGGCATGTCTTACCATTTTCAGTCTTTATTCTCAAATCCCTTTTTGCTGAAATCTGCAGGAGACAAAATGTGTTTACTTAAACACACAATACATTACATTTCATGGACTAAACATTCACAGAAATAATATAGAGGTGAAAAATGAAGAATTACCTTGTTCAAAACGTTATATCTGATGCGTAAAATCTTCTTACATTTATTCGGGTCCCCAGTAAATCTAAGAGTCTTATCAGTTGCAAATTATAGGTTTTTACGATACAGGAATTATTAATAAAAGTAAGATTTACTGCAACCTAAGCAGACACAATGATGCAATGAAGGACGAGCTCAATCTTATATACTCGCTGATTAGAACAACTCCTCCTGTGAACAAACATTTGAAACTACCGGAAATTCAGGTTGATCTGCTTTCTATCAAAATGTTTGCACAACAGACGACTAAAGAACCTCCCAAACACCAACGGTTGCATTTGCACAAGCAGGAGTGGGGCTAGCTCATTTTGATTGCAGGTGCTGAAGAGGTGCTAAATCATTGACCGGGAGAGCTGAACTTTGGTCACTAAATATGTGCAAAACACAGCATGGTCAAGCGATTTTATTAATATCAGTTTGCACATGGTGAAAACAGAAGTGAAATCTCTACGCTGCATCCTCAATAAAACAGGCAGCACACTATCAGGGGTGTTTTCAGCTCATTACAGTACTGTCTGAAGCACAGGTACATCAAAACAATGTGCCCTTATGGAGGTCTGGGGACACGCTCCTCCAGGAGAAACCTTTTGCAAAAACAGCACTAGAGCATTTAATTCTGGTGACTTTAGGAGCAGCCTCACCTTTTCACAAGTATATATCTTGTGTGGCAAATTATGTAAATATGAGCTACATAGCATTGATAAAACACTTATTGACACAATTAGCACATCAAGTGTAGTGGTGTTTAATCTGCATTGTGTTGTTGTCATATGAAATAAACTTCAAACTCAAAATATTTGTCTTTGTCTTTGTTTAATGCCTGTTCAAACACATGAACAATCTTTGAGCGCCTCTGCAGCACTTACATCACTCTCTCTCTGTGAGAAACAAAAAATGTGCATAAAAAATAGATAAAAACTGATTTAAAGCAAAAAAAATAACATACCAAAATACATTACAATAAACTCTTTGTCTTAAACACAAAGAGTTACCCAGAGTTATGAATTAGATTCAATATATAATTAATTAATTGACCACCCTTCACATCCCAGGTAACAATTTTAGGATCTAAAAACGTTTTCCAAACGTTGTTTAAAAATTTAACTATATTTTTGGTGAAATTAAAGTTAGGAGAATGTTGTAAAAAACGTCTCGGGTTACATATGTAATCCTTGTTCCCTGAAAAAAGCGGAACGAGATGCTGCGCTGCTAAGCGCTTTGGGAACGATCTTGCATTGTGACCAGCTGTGAATATGTGTGTAACACGTCAATGTAACATTGACCGGAAATTTATAGCCTCAGTTGGATCATTGGATGCACCTGTGACCAGGCTATAAATAGAGGCGTCACCAGCGTGTTCGTCAGATACTACTTGTCTTTTCTGAAGAGCAGTCCTGGGATGACCCAATGCGGAAAGCAAGCGCAGCATCTCGTTCCGCTTTTTTCAGGGAACAAGGGTTACATACGTAACCCGAGACGTTCCCTTTGCAAAAAGCTACACTATGATGCTGCGCTGCTAAGCGCTTTGGGAGCGAAATACCCACGCATCCGCACTGGGGCTGTCCGGACCCCTGCGGTTGTGAGGTGTGTTCACAAGGACGCGAGAGGTCTCAGACATGAGCACGAGATGTTGACTCAAGGGCGAAAGATCCGGAATAGCCATATCACCCTGTAGCCCAAGACTGGTTGCCCACTGAAGCTAAGCAGGGCTGAGCCTGGTTAGTACCTGGATGGGAGACCTCATGAGAAAATCAGGTTGCTGCTGGAAGAGGTGTTGTGAGACCAGCAGGGGGTGCTCTCCCTGTGGTCTGTGTGGGTTGTAACGCCCCAGTATAGTGACAGGGACACTATACTGTCAAAAGAGCACCGTCTTTCGGATGAGACGTTAAACCGAGGCCCTGACTCTCTGTGGTCATTAAAAATCCCAGGATATCCTTCGAAAAAGAGTAGGTTTGTAACCCTGGTGTCCTGGACAAATCTGCCCCTTGGTCCATCATGGCCTCCTAATCATCCCTGTATACTGATTGGCCTCATCACTCTGTCTCCTCTCCACCAGTAAGCTGGTGTGTGGTGTGTGGTGTGCGTACTGGCGCAATATGGCTGCCGTCGCATCATCCAGGTGGATGCTGCACATTGGTGGTGGTTGAGGAGATTCCCCCCCTTCCTTGTAAAGTGCTTTGAGGTCTCAGATAAAGCACTATATAAATGTAACTAATAATAATAATAGCAAAAAACCTACTCATAAGGATTGTAGGATGTGAGCGGAAAGGACTAGCCTGTCGCATCACACTTACTTGAGACTTGGCTTCAGATGTCGACTCAAGGGCATAGGCCCGGAGAATCATAAACATTCAAACCATAGATCCTGAAGAATGCGTGCGGAAAGGAGTAACCTGCCGCATCACAAACTTGTTCAGGCATAATGATCTAAATCGTAAGATTTAGGAATGTGTATGAAAAGGACCCGCCTGTCATACACAAACCTTCTTAGACTTGAGATCATAAATGAACATAAGGGAATCCAGATATGGGGCCTGAAGAATGTGTGTGGGAAGGACCAGCCCGCCGCATCACAAACTTGTTCAGGCATGAATCGTAAGAATTTTTAGGAATGTGTACGGAAAGGACCAGCCTGCCGCATCACAAACTTGTTCAGGCATAAAAAGAGTTTAGCCAATAAAGTCTGAGACTGTGTGCGGGAAGGAACTAGCCTGCCGCAACACAAACCCAATTTAAACTCCTACCCCCGGACCTAAGGGCCCGGGGTAGCTTAAACATCTAGACCATGAGAACACAGGAATGTGTGTGGAGAGGGCCAGACTGCCGCATCACAAACTTGTAGAGGCTTGGGGTTGAGATGTTGACTCGAGGACGTAAGAGCCTGGAGTAGCATGAACATCTAAACTATAGAACTTGATGAATGTGTGCGGAGAGGACCAGCCTGCCACATCACATGAATTTCTTCACTGAGAAAATAGAAAACATCAGAAACACAATTGTAAACACAATTGTTAATGTACAATCTTTAATGGTGTCTTATGATTCAGCCTCAATTATCGCCCCTCAAGAACAACTACACCGCTTTACAACTATAGGACAGGAAGAGCTAAATAAACTTATCATTGCATCTAAACCAACAACATGTTTACTAGATCCAATACCCACTAAACTACTGAAATATGTGTTACATGTAGTGGAAGAGCCTCTTCTCAATATTATTAACTCGTCTTTATTTTTAGGTCATGTTCCAAGAATATTTAAGCTGGCAGTTATAAAACCTCTCATTAAGAAACCACAATTAGATCCAAATAACCTAGCAAATTACAGACCCATCTCAAATCTTCCATTTATGTCTAAAATATTAGAAAAAGTTGTGTCCGCTCAATTGTGCTATTTCTTGCAAGAAAATGATATCTATGAAAAATTTCAGTCAGGATTCAGACCGCATCATAGCACAGAAACTGCGCTAGTTAAAATTACAAATGATTTACTTTTAGCTTCTGACCAAGGCTGCATCTCAATATTAGTTCTACTCGATCTTAGCGCTGCGTTCGACACTATAGATCATAAAATACTCTTGGATCGACTACAAAACTACACTGGTGTTCAGGGACAGGCATTAAGCTGGTTTAGATCGTACTTATCAGACCGTTACCATTTTGTCTGTTTAAATGGGGAAAAATCAAAAATAACGTCAGTAGACTATGGAGTGCCACAGGGATCTGTGTTAGGCCCTCTATTATTCTCAATATATATGCTACCACTTGGTAAAATTATAAGAAAACATGGAATTAATTTCCACTGTTATGCTGATGACACTCAATTATATATCTCATCACGACCAGATGAAAACATTAACTTATCTAACTTGACAGAGTGTCTTAAAGATATAAAATGTTGGATGACGCGTAATTTCCTGTTATTAAATTCCGATAAAACGGAGGTATTACTTATTGGTCCAAAAAACTACCCACAAAATCCCTTACAATACAACTTTAATTTAGAAGGATGTCCTGTTACATTATCCACTACAGTAAAAGACCTGGGTGTTATACTAGACCGCAACTTGACTTTCGAAAATCATATTTCATCTGTTACGAGAACAGCCTTTTTCCACCTTAGAAACATTGCTAAGCTACGTAACATGCTATCTGTTTCTGATGCAGAAAAGTTAGTTCATGCATTCATGACCTCGAGACTAGATTACTGTAATGCTTTATTAGCTGGTTGCCCTGCATCCTCAACAAACAAGCTACAGTTAGTCCAAAATGCAGCCGCTAGAGTTCTTACTAGGTCAAGAAAATATGATCACATAACACCGATTTTATCATCTCTACACTGGCTACCAATTAAGTTCCGTATCAATTACAAAGTATTACTACTGACCTATAAAGCCCTAAATGGTTTATCTCCGGTGTATTTAACGGATCTTCTATCGCCATACAATCCATCGCGCTCTTTAAGATCACTAAATTCGAGGCTTCTGGTCATACCTAGGATATCTAAGTCCACTAATGGAGGGAGGGCGTTCTCACATTTAGCTCCTAAACTCTGGAATAGCCTTCCCGATATTGTTCGAGGCTCAGACTCGCTGTCCCAGTTTAAAACTAGATTAAAGACACATCTCTTTAACCAAGCATTCACATAATGCTTACTTTTTATACTACTGCTGAATCAGTTATAATGCATTAATATTATGAACATCAGCTATGCTAATTATTTCCCATCTGCTTTTCTGCTGTTATCTCGGGACGCCAGTCCCGAGGTAAATAGCGTTCGTCAGCTCCAGTTTGTATCCAGCCTCTCACGGAGACTTCAGATGCCCCATCACCATGGACAAGGATCTTAAAATGGGATACATAGACTAATTATTGCCAACAAAAGCCTTCATCAGCCAAACAAGGACAATTGCATCTAAGTGAACTTCTGGAATTTAATCAAGGATGGACTTCAAAGACACTGGTCACTAATCTTGCAGTTCAAACACATTCACTGTCTAAATACTGACCCTTAGCACTTAATAAGTTTAATAATTTTTTAAATCATGTTTTTTGACTATAAATAATTCTTATTTACATTATTCATGATGTTAGCCAGAGGGGAACTGGCCCCCACAGTGAGTCTGGTTTCTCCCAAGGTTATTTTTCTCCATTAACAATCATCTTTTGGAGTTTTGTGTTCCTTGCCACAGTCGCCTTCGGCTTGCTCACTGGGGTTATTAATACAATTATTATTTAATTATTTTTAAACACGATAAAGAATCATATCTTATCTAATTCCACAACAGGGCTCCAAACAAAAAAAAAAAAAAAAATCAATTAAGGAGCCAATGGCTCCTACAGGGGGAAAAACAGGCGCCAAATATTTTAAATTTTTTTAACTCCATCCATTCCTTTTCGTCCCGCAGCTCGCTAACAGTGTAGTCTGTGGAGCATTCTTCGCAATTATGTGATCACGTGCATTTTTATGCTTGTTACTGTCACCGTGTTTTCTAACAGTCTCTTTTTTGAAATTGTTAGTTCCTGCAATGAACTCCGTTTTCCCCGCTATTTCTTTGATATAAACTTTTGTTATGTATCTCGGGAAATGTAATGCAAATTTTAAAATCAAAAGGGAGTAAACTTTTACTGTCGCCAATGGCGACCTTGACAGAAATTACACTCACAAATAAATTTATTTGGTCACAAATGCGACCATTTTTAGTCGCAGTTTGGAGCCCTGCACAAGGATGATGATTTATCGACTTTATAGACATTACATTTTTATCTTCTGTTAATGCTGAACTTCTGTAAAGCTGCTTTGAAACGATGTGTGTTGTGAAAGGCGCTATACAAATAAAATTGACTTGACTTGACTTGACTTGACAAACCTGCTGCAGAGGGACACCTCTAGCCAAGGCCTTAGAGGAAGCGACACCTCTGGTGGAGTGAGCCCTGATACCTACTGGCGAAGCTTGACCGCGCGCCTCGTAGGACAGGGCAATAGCATCCCTCACCCAATGTGACAGTCGGTTTGGTAGCGGCCACCCCTTTGTTGCAGCCCCCAAAACAGACAAACAACTGCCCTGACTTACGCCACTGGCTAGTGCGGTGGACATAAGTCTGAAGGGCACGGACAGGACAGAGTCGGTGAAGTCTTTCTTGCTCCGGTGTTAAAAACAGCGGGGAGCAGAAGGCTTCCAGTGTGACAGTATGTACTGTCGAAAAAGGCACCTTGGGGAGATAGTCCGGATGCGGATATAGAATAGCTTTAGCCGAACCTGGGGCAAACTCTAAACAGGCCGGCAAAACAGACAGAGCCTGTAGATCCCCAATCCTCTTGAGAGAGGTAATCGCCATAAGAAAGACCATCTTTAGAGTCAGCTATCAGCAACAGGCAAGACCCTTGTTGGCGAGCTCTGACTAAGGCCCCCGGGAGTAGAGAAACCGGGGGAAACGCATACAGGCGCATTCTGGGCCATGTATGTGCCATTGCGCCCAGACCCAGGGGGGCTGGGTGACTCAGAGAGAAGTAGAGGGGACATTGCGCAGTCTCTTTAGAGGCGAAGAGAAAATTTCTCCCAAATTTGTTCCACTACCTCGGGGTGGAGTTTCCACTCGCCCATTGGTAGGTTTTGTCTGGACAGAAAATCTGCCCCCACGTTTAGGCATCCAGGGATATAGATAGCCCTGAGTGACAGGAGCTTGCCCTGGGCCCAAAGGAGAATCCGACGTGCCAGCAAATTCAGGTGGCGAAAGCGTAGACCTCCTTGGCGATTTATGTAGGAGACTGCCGATGTGTTGTCCACCCACACAAGGACATGGCAGCTTCCCAGATGCTGGAGGAAGTATTTCAGGGCCAGAAATACCACCATCAACTTGAGGCAATTGATGTGCCAATCGAGTTGGTGACCCTCCCATTCTCCTTGGACTGGATGACCACTTAAGACTGCACCCCAGCCCGTCAGAGAGGCGTCTGTCGTTAGCATTTTGCGACGGCATGACGCACCAAGAGTGGGACCCAAGGTAAGAAACCGGGGTCTGAACCACATAGAAAGGGAACAAAGCACTCGGTGTGTAACCCTTATTAGCCTTAGGGGATTGGCCCGTGGATGAAACCCCTTGGCTTGAAGCCACAGCTGAAACGGTCTCATATGGAGCAGGCCCAAAGGAATTACCGTGGACGCAGACGCCATGAGACCTAGTATTTGTTGGTACTGGTAAACAGTGCAACCTTGACCTAGCCTGAGAGTGCTCAGGGAGTTTTGTATGGACATGATACGAGCGGGAGACAGTCGTGCCCGCATCGTGATCGAGTTCCATATAATCCCCAGATAGGTAATCTCTTGGGTCGGAGAGAGAACGCTCTTTTCGGCGTTAAGTCTCAGACCCAGAGAAACCAGATGAGCCAAGACGATATCCCTGTTCTGAACTGCTAGTTCCTGGGACTGAGCTAGTATCAGCCAGTCGTCTAGATAATTCAGAATGCGGATGCCCTGGAGTCGCAAACGAGCCAGTGCTGCATCCATGCATTACGTGAATGTGCGGGGTGATAAGGCTAGGCCGAATGGAGTAAGCTGATATTGGAAGGCTTCATCCCTGAAAGCGAACCTTAGGAACTTCCTGTGCTGTGGCAGAATTCCGATATGGAAGTATGCGTCCATAAGGTCGATCGTGATCAGCCAATCGCCATGTTGGATCTGAGACATGATCACCCTGACCGTTAGCATCTTGAACTTGAACGCCCTGATCGAGTGGTTCAAGCCTCGAAGATCTAGAATGAGACGCAACCCCCCCCACCCTTCTTGGGAACCAGGAAGTATCTGCTGTAATAGCCTGAATTTTTCTCTGGAAGAGGAACATGTTCTATGGCCCCTTTGACCAAGAGATTTTGTAATTCTTTCCACAGTAGACATGCCTGCCCCGGTTTCACGGTAGTGGGAACCACGCCGTTGAAACGCGGGGGGCGGCGGGAAAATTGAATTTTGTAGCCCTTTTCTACAGTTTTTAGGACCCACATAGAAACACCGGGCGGAAGTTTCCACGCTGCCAGGTTTTCTGAAATGGGAACTAATTTCAGCACTTCCTGTTGAGGGGGTGTTGAGTGTTCCGTGTCCTGGACTAAGGCAGGAAGCAACGGTACACCCAACTTTTTGTCGGAAAACTCTGTCACCCGAAACACCAAGGGTGGCGGGAGTGAAGGGTTTTCTTGAGGGTATCGGGAGGGCTGAAGTGAATAAAACACGCACCCCTTCCCGAAGGGAACTACCCCCAAAAGGTTGGGTACAAGACCGTCAGGGTTTTTTCCTTTTGGAAATTATAGCCCTGAGGTCTTGTTTAGGGGGCTGCTGAGGATGACGAGCCTGTCCCCTGTCTTTGCGAGGGGGAGCACGACTCACCACACTCTGTTTTTGAGCTTCCCTCCTAACAGCCTCGGGGCGAGACCGGGTGGCCGACGGCCCCGTCCCCTTAGTGCGGCGAGGAAAAAACTGCCCAAAGGCTTCCTCGTGGCTTTTTGTCTCACCCGCACTCAGGTCTTTTAGCAGATCAGCCTGGTAAGCCTGTAACACAGCCAAGGTGTGCAGCGCTGCACCAGCCTGACCTGCCGCTTGATAAGCCCTTCCCACTAGCATGGAGATAGTTCTGCATGGCTTAGAGGGGAGGGCGGGGCTTTTTAATGATGACGCCGAACCCGGCGAGAGATAGCCCGCAAGCGTCTCTTCAACCAGCGGCAACATTGAATAGCCTTTTGCGTCAGCGCCCACGATAGTCGAGTATAACGACGTCAAGGGCACGTGAGCGCGCGAGGTATAAGGTTTTCTCCACGAACGAGCGAGCTCGTCGTGGAGATCATCAAAGAAGGGAAGGGACTGATGAGGCGTTCCCTTCCCTTGGCCACCAGACAGAAATCTGTCCTTTAATTTGGAGCGTTTGGGGGTTTCTTGGTCACGTGGCCAGTCTAATTGAAGCCTGGCCACTGCAAGAGTGATCACGTCAAGCAACTCCTCAGAAGATTTAGAATCGCATTTGGAGTGCTCTGACGCGGATAACTCACACTCTGAACCAAGAGATATAAGGTCCTCCCCGTGAACCGAAGAAGTGCCGGAGCGCACTTCGAGATCGCGTGAAGGACCAGCTGGGTCTGGGGAGAGAGCGAGCGAAAGGGACGAACCCGTCTCTCGCCCCTCAGCCAGATCCATGCGAGAGCCCCACGAGTGAAGTGTGGGTGCTGGCTCGTGAAAGTAAGTAAAAGTTTTTAGCAGTCTTGTGAAACACACAGCACAGTATGATCTGAAGAAAAGAGATCTGACGAACACGCTGGTGACACCTCTATTTATAGCCTGGTCACAGGTGCATCCAATGATCCAACCGAGGCTATAAATTTCCGGTCAATGTTACATTGACGTGTTACACACATATTCACAGCTGGTCACAATGCAAGATCGTTCCCAAAGCGCTTAGCAGCGCAGCATCATAGTGTAACTTTTTGTAAAGGGAACATTTAATGTTCTTTGAGCATTTATTTTTTATATTCTATGAATGTTAAAATGTCCAGTTTTCTTATTGTGATTAGAACATTATTAAAAGGTAACAAAATAAAATAAAAGTTTTAAAAAAAGATTTTAAACTTTATTTTCCATCACAATATAACACTTGTCACGATTCACTGTTGTCTACCCTGTGATTTGCCTCTGTCATCTGTTCCCCATGGACTACACTTTCCATCATCCCTTGCTCTGATCACCTCCAGCTGTTTTCATTGTTCCTCACCTGTGTTACATTTAATCATTACCCTTTGTGTATTTAAACCCTGTTGTTCGATCATTCGTTGTCAGTTGATAGATGTATTCATGTTGTGTTCCAAGCCCTGTTCATGGTTTCATGTGTTTTTGTTGTTTTTTTTATTCATTAAAGCTGCATTTAGATACTCTCTCCTTGTCTGGCCTGTTACAGAACAACTGACCAAATAATGGATCTAGCAGCAGAATGCAGAGTCAGAATTCTCCTCCTCAGGCAAGGGGACCGTCCAGTTGAGGATCACGTTCGTGAGTTTCTAGAGCTGGAAAATGTAGTGGACTACCCAGAATTTTCCTTGGTGGTTTTCTTCATGGTGAGTCTCAGTAGTTCACTACAGGAGCTATTACCTCCCGCGTATCCTCACTGGAAGCTCCTCGAGTTCGTGGAGGAGACTCTGCGAGTTAGCAGCTCGCCGTTCACTGTGGGTGTAGTGGAAGAGGAATTTACATCTCCTCCCACAGTGGTCACCCCCCAGCCTTCCATGGCTTGTCCCTCCACGCCTGCCACAGTCAACGAGCCAACGGCCACGCCTGCCACGGTCAACGAGCTGGAAGTCTCGTCCATCCCAGAGCCAGTGTTGCCAGCCTCATCCGTCCGGAGAAGAAAGGCTTCTGTTCCCCAGTCTCCGCTTTCCACGGCTCCGCCCTCAGAGCCTTCCACGGCTCCGCCTTCCACGATCAACGAGCCAGAGCTCACGCCTGCCACGGTCAGCGAGCCAGCGCCTGTAGCCTTGACCGTCCCAGAACCAGCGCCTGTAGCCTCGACTGTCCCCGAGCCAGTGCCTGTAGGCCAAAGAAGAAAGATCCTGTGAGCTCAAGCAGATGACCGGCATGCAATCCGGAGTCTCCTCAGCCAGGAGGTCCCTCGCCTCGTTGCCCCTGCCCGTGTTACAGAAGATGGGGCCGGCGGACGATCCAGAAGCCTTCCTGGATCTGTTTGAATGTACCGCCGAGATTTGGGGCTGGCCGCGTGACCAATGGGCAGCTCGTCTGGTCCCTCTTTTGTTTGGGGAAGCCCAGCTCGTGGCTCAACAACTGCCGGTGACGAACCTCCTGGCCTACGCGGATCTGAAGAGAGTCATCCTGCAACGGGTGGGTCGGAGTCCGGAAGAGAACCACCAACTCTTCCGGAGCATGAAGCTGCTGAATTCCGACCGCCCATTCGCCTTCACCCAACGACTCCGGGATGCCTGCCGGAGGTGGCTGCTTGACGTGATGTCGAGGGACTGATCGACCAAGTGGTCCTAGAGCAGTTTGTGCACCTACCCAGCAGAACAGCGGAGTGGGTCCAGTGCCACCGCCCAGCGTCGTTGGAGGCAGCCGTCCAGCTTGCGAAGGACCACATGGCGGCGATCCCGAGGGCGGATGAGCCCTCTCTCTCTCTCTCTCTCTCTTCCCCCTTCCCCTGTGTTTTCCTCTGTTCCTTCCCATTCCCCTCTGCCCTCTCGCTCTGTCCTCTCTCCAGGGCCCGTTTCTGCCCTGCGCAGGCGAGGAGGCTTCCCGAGACCAGCTTCCCAGCCATGGGAGCCAACACCATTCCCCTTCCGCAATCTTCAGCCACTATCCCCCTCACGTGGTGGCGCCCGCCGACGCAGGTACGGGCGTGGCACCTGGGCCAGCCTGTTGGAGGTGCAGGGACCCAGGTCACTTCCGGGATCAGTGTCCGCTGATAGAGGTGGGGACGGTGGTACAGGTCTCCGATCTTCAGCAGGCTGCCCCCGATCGGGCCAGAGTGTACCGGATTCCAGTAAGAATCCAGGGGGGTACACACCAAGCATTGCTGGATACCGCTTGTAATCAGACCACCATCCACCAACACTTGGTTCAACCCGGGGCTTTGGGCACAGCTAAATGGGTGAGGGTGAGGTGTGTACATGGGGATATTCACAAGTATCCGATGGTGACCTTACTGGTCAAATTCCAAGGGAAAAAACGTAGAGTGGAGGCAGCGGTTAGTTCCTGCCTCACCCATCCACTGATTTTGGGGACCGATTGGCCGGGATTTAGAGATTTGTTAGAGGGAATTTGCGCAGATGGGTCCAGCACTAAAATAGGGAGGTGTGCGATGTGCAATGCTCTGGCAGGGGGGGCAGAGCCGGGGCCGTCCTCGACCGCTCCAGATCGGGCTGACGAGGGAAGGGGCGAGGCTTCCGCCCCTCCTCTCAGGGAATTCCCTGAGGGGGATTTCCCTTTGGAGCAGTCGCGGGACGAAACCCTCAAGCACGTCTTCGATCAGGTGAAAACAATCGATGGTCAACAACTTCGGCCGGCCATCGCCCTCGCATACCCTTATTTTGCTATCATAAATGACCAATTGTATAGAGTGACGCAGGACACTCAAACAAATGAGAATGTAACACAGTTGTTGATTCCACGGAGCCCCGTGAAATGCTATTCCAGGCGTCTCATTATAATCCCATGGTGGGTCACCTAGGGGAAAGAAAAAAAACTGCTCAGTCTAATAGCCCGGTTTTATTGGCCGGGCATTGGCGGCAATGTCCGCAGGTGGTGCGCTGCATGCCGCGAATGTCAGCTGGTAAACCCGCCGGCCACCCCAAAAGTGCCATTTGCGCCTCCTTCCACTGATCGAGGTTCCCTTCGAAAGAATTGGAATGGAGCTCGTCGGGCCATTAGAATGGACAGGACGCGACATCGTTTTGTGTTAGTCCTGGTGGATTATGCAACACGATATCCGGAAGCAGTGCCTCTAAGCAATATCTCAGTGTTGCAGGGGTGCTCTACAAAATAATCTCCCGGGTGGGGATTCCGAAATATATCCTCACCGATCAGAGCACGACGTTTATGTCATGTACAATTCGCGAGCTTTACGATCTGTTGGCCATTAAATTGATCCGCACTAGCGTCCATTCGCAGACCGATGGCCTAGTGGAACGATTTAATAAAACCCTCAAGAACATGATTTGTAAGTATGACAGGGGTACACAGCTAAGGGAATTTGCACCGGGAGATAAATTTCTCGTATTGCTCCCCACATGGAGCTCCAAATTACTCGCCAATTGGTAAGGACCCTTTGAGGTCACACAACGAGTGGGGGAACTCGATTATGAGGTTAAACGAACCGATAGGGGGGGACGCGCATCAAATTTACCACCTCAACCTCCTCATGGAGGGAGGCGGTCCCTGTGTCGTTGGCTACAGTGGTTCCGGAGAGAGCGGAGCTCGGACCGGAGTTGAATACAAAGCCCGATCATAACACTGCGGTCCCACGCCCCACTCCAATGGCTCCACCGCACGAAGGATACTAACGCCCGGATCACCCGTTGGTCGGGGGTGTAGATGGCTGTCGCTGACTTCCTCTCCAGAAATGGGGGGGGGGGAGTGGTAGGCAGGCCAGATGATGCCCCGGCCTGAGTTGGGCGGTGGGGGTATGTGGCAGCGGGGGCGTGGTCAAGCGCCCGTCCGGGGAGAGAAAGCGGTAAGGGCGCTTGCACCTGAGCTAATTTATGTCTAACACCTGTCTCTATTTTCAGTGAGTACGGGGAGAGTGGCATAAAAGAGCCTCAGAACCTGCAGTCGAGAGAGAGAGACCGACACACAGCTAGCTCTAGGAGCTGAAATACTGATTATAGTTAATTGTTAATGTTAAACTAGAAAAGCTCTGTACTGAGGCATAACACTTATTAAAGCCTACGTTTGAGTGAAGAAACCTGTTCCCGTGTCCTCCTTCCCGCCCTGTCCTTGAATCTTGTTACAAATGTCATTGAAAGGGTATATGGTCTATTGGAGAAAATAGGGTGTAAATAAATACATTCAAATTAATGTTGTTTTAATGTGCATAATCAATATTTGTAACTGAATAATCAAATATCAAAATCTGAAGCTAAAACCAATCTGTAACTAAATATGCTTAAGTTGAATATTAATGTGCATAAATCTCATATCTGGGTTATTATTCTACTTGTAAATAATATAAATGAATGTGGTGGTTGGTTGTGTGAGTGGGGTGCAATCACTGATAATGCCCATCTGGGGGTCACAACAATTACTCTGCAGAAGTGACTTGACAATGTTCAGAAAGTCTGTCCAGTGACCCAATTATGTATCATATAACCACCCCAATACATTTGAATTTTTTACATTTACATTTTACGTTTATGCGTTTGGCAGACGCTTTTATCCAAAGTGACTTACAGTGCTCTTATTACAGGGACAATCCCCCCGGTGCAACCTGGAGTCAGCTGCATTGATCAAGGACACAATGGTGGTGACTATGGGGATCAAATCAGCAACCTTCTGATTACCAGTTATGTGCTTTAGCCCACTACGCCACCACCAAATTCTTTCTAGGTATACCATTATAGACCTTTAAGAATGGTGAGAAACAATAAGGTATGGCGCAAATAAAATGTCTTTATTTGTAGGAATAATTCAAATAAACACCCACACAGATGGGAAAAGACAATGATACAGTTTCAGTTTATGTTAGCAGAAATAAAAGATAGATTATTTGTATTGTTTCCATTAATCACAATATATAGATATGAAATTTAAACAAAGTTTACCTTAAAAGTATCCCAGAATACCAACATATATATATTTTTTTAGCTTCCTCAGATTGAATATGTTCATAAGTCATGGACATTATTAACAGCACAATATATTTGAATCCCCTTGATAAAGTTTGTATTTTATATGATTATATTTGAAAGCTTGATTTGTTAATTCACTCCATACACAGGGGTTGTTTTTCTTTGAACTTCTATATCTGTTCTTACACTTTGGCTTCCTCGATTTTAAGCCTTACATTTTCATAAGCCACACCCTTCCAGGTGCCTTTCTCAGTGAACGTCTTAACCTCTCCATTGGCCTTGGTCTTCTTGATTGTAGCTGTGAAGGGAATCTCAGCATTATCATCCTTGTTGACCATCAGTTTCACTGTCATCTTGGTTTTGGGAGGAATTGTGATAGTCGTTTCCTCTGACATGGAGATGGTTTTCTCTTTTGAGGAGCTGGTGCCATACTGTCCTGAGTATGAGATGGTGACTTCGACACTTAATAATTTAAAATCAGAAGACACAGTACTGGACAGCCCCCAGGTGTGAGTCCATGTCGTGGTCTCTGTGACTGTGTCCGTCCAGTTTAGTTTGAAGGTGTGGGATTGATTCACGCTGCTTTCATTGATGTAGTAATCACTTTTCACCACAGATGGCTTGTCACTCAGGTCTGGGATTTTGCCAAAATCTATATTGACAATTTCAAACGTGGGGCTAACGATATCCCCGATACTTAGTGCAAATTCACAACATTCATCAACACCTTCTTTAACAGCTTCGATGTTCTGATTACCCCGATCATATCGACTTAAGAACAGGCCATTGTTGGCTCTAAATATGACTTTCCCATTCCTGGTGAAGACACTGAACTCACAGCATTCATCAGGCTTAGCCTTGGCTGCCTCGATATGGTTGACACCAGACCTGTGAAATCGACTGAGGTAAACACCCCTCTGGTCTTTGAGCCGGACTTTCGAATAATTGACTTTCTCCACTATGAATTTGCACCAAGGGTCTTTGGTGCTCTTGGCAGCTTCTATGTTATAAATATTTGAGCGATCAATACAGCTGAGGAACCGGCCATTGTCAGCCTGTAGAGCCACACCCTCTTCAGCACCAATATAAGATACCAGTGGACCAAAACCAGCAACTACCGCCTACAGAGACAAAACGACAGACACAGACACATTGTTGAACATAATAAGTCATCCAACTTTCCTTCAGATTGTACACATTCAAAATGACAAATAGAGTTAAGAAGTGAGGTAGGTGGAATAATGCAGAGTGGATTTTAGATTCCCATCTCTTTACTTTATCTAAATTCCCTTTTCCCAATAGAGTGTGTCAGTGGAAATGTTCTGGGAAGCTACAGTTAATGAGATTATGCTTCACAGTGTAAAATGGCAAAACGATTGATTCTGCAAGAGATGCATATCAGTGATGAGGCAAAAGATAAGTTCCACACCTTACAGATAAAGACAGGTGCTGCCAATAGTTTTTACTTTCACATCGGTGATATCTACAAATGTTAGATATACGTATCTTTTATAGGCAAATGTCACCCCTATTTGAGTTCACCGAGGGGTAAATCAACAAGTTGTCAGACTGTTTCAGGAAATCTATGTTTCAAGCAAATACAATGTAACAATTACGAACATCATTTGAAAACTACTATTAATAATTATAATGTTTTTGTTTGTAATAATATTAAATTGTTCAGCAAGGAAAAATTTGTGAGACAACTTTTCAAAACTAGAAATAAAATATTTGATGAACTTTTGTCAGCATGTCTTACCATTTTCAGTCTTTATTTTCAAATCCTTTTTCGCTGAGACCTGCAGGAGACAAAATGTGTTTACTTACACACACAATACATTACATTTCATAGACTAAACAATCTCAGATATTATATAAACTGGTGAAAATTTGGAATTACCTTGTTCAAAATGTTATATATGATGCATAAAATCTTCTCACAAAAGTCTTAAAGTCTTATCATTTGCAAATAATATGTTGTTACAATACAGGAATTATCAATAAAAGTAAAATTTACTGCAACCTAAGCAGACACAATGATGCAATGAAGGATGAACTCAATCTTATATACTCGCTGAGTAGAACAACTCCTCCTGGGAACAGACCTGTGAAACTAACGGAAATTCAGAGAGCAGGTTCGGTCTGTCAAACTGGTTGCACCATAGACAACTAAATAAGCTCAAAAGCAAAAACTTAAGAGCACATTCATAGAACAACAACAAAAAATGCCCCCATGTCATATTGCTTTTTTCTTTTCTCTTACATTTATGTCATATGAATAGAATTGATAATATTCTGATATAGTTATTTTACTGTAAAATGGAATCTAAGTTTGTATTTCTACCCAGCAAATCAATAAAAATGACCAATGAGTTGATGCAACTCAATTATCTCAAGTTGATTAGGACAAATCAAACATCAGTTTTTACTTAAAATTCTGTATTGTAGAACAACTGCCAAATAAAAAATGCAATTGCAGAACAAATAATGCTCAGAAATAAAAATGTATATTTCTTCTGAATTTTTTTGTGCATCCATTCACATTTGAACCACCAAAAATGCAAACGTAGTGAAGCCAGAGGAGAATTCTTTAAAGGTCAGATATCTGTTGCTGTTCATGTCCAGAGTGTCAAAGACATTTGAAAAATTTGAGCAGCCTCCGAAGTTGTAGCTGGGTGGCACTGACAGACATCGAGAGGTGGCGGAGATGTGCATACATTAATTTTAAAACATTATACAAATTTTAGAATGTACCATGTCATCCGCCACACTTGTCCTGAGTGAGACCTCCTTAATATGGAATTCGAAATGTATCTATCTCAAAGTGCCACCGACTTTCATCTCACAATGACTTTAAAAGAATGAAGTAAACAATGTCTACCCATATCAGCAGAAAATGCTACAGAGTTCTGCAGATTTGAAACTTTTGGAAAGATTATCATTCCATCATATCATCCACCTTTTGTGTATTTTATCAACCATTGGATGGACTCATGGGTCAATTTGACCCATTTGAACTTTAAACATTGTTTTACATCAACTGAACTTTAACTTTTTGACCTGAAAATTCATGATTATGATCTGACAATATTAAAATTATGCATTTAATGCATTCATAAATTACGCTATAAAACACTAGTACTCATGGGTTCAATTTGACCTGGTTCATAGAAAGACTTACAAGAATGCTGTAAAATAGTAGAACAGTTCAAAATGTTATTGTCACAATGCCCTGTCATCTGCCTTGTGTTTCTCCTCTGTCATCTCTCCCGGACTTCAGTTCCCATAATTCCCTGCCCTCATCACTGCCATCTGTCATTCATTTAATCATCATTCCTTGTGTATTTAAGCCCTGTTGTTTTATCAGTCTTTTGTCAGTTGTTGAATGTTTGGAATATGTTTATCCGATGTCTACCATTGACCTTGTTCCTGCCCGTGCCCTTTGTTTATGTTCATCTTGTGTTTATATTATCCCCTCGTGGATGTTTCTTTTGTTCCTTGTGTGTCATTTGTGTTGTTTAAAATAAAGCTGCAAGGTAGATCCCACTCTTCTGCTCTGCCCGCATTCGTTACAGAACACTGTTCAACAATGGATCTAGCAGCTCAGGCAGCGAACTACCGGCTACTCTGCCCAAAAAGAGGACCGCCCAATAGAGGTCCACGTCCGTGAGTTTCTGGGAGCTAGCTCTACACTCCGACTTCCCCGAGTTTCTTGGTGGGCCTTCTTCAGGGGAAATCTAACAGTTCATTAAGGAGCGGCTGCCACCAGCGACCCCACGATGACGCTCCAGCGATTTTGTTGAAGAGACCCTGTGGATCAGCGGCTCTCTCTTCATCTGGTGGGCGTTGCGGGGGAGGGACCCTACCTCTCCTCCCTCAGCGGTCACCCCCCAGCCTTCCACTTGTCCCTCCACGCCTGTCACAGCCAGCGAGCCAAACACCCATGCCTGCCACGTCCAACCGTGTTGCCAGCCTCGTCTGTCCGAGAGAGGAGGGAAGGGGAAAGGCATCTCTGCTTCCCGGTCTCCGCCTGCCACGGCCGACGAGCCAACGCCCACACCTGCCACGGCCAACGAGCCAACGCCCACGCCTCACCTGCCACGGCCAACGAGCTGGAAGACATAAATCTTGTCAACATAATAATATTTTAATGAAGAACTTAAAAACATACACATAGGACAACAGACCATGTCTGCTGATTAAGATCTCTCTCTCTCGATCGCCGTCTGCGAGTGGCCTTTATCCCTCTTGACGGCTCCAATTAGCCTGATACGGGACGGGCGTGCGTAATCTACGCGCCGTCCCGCCCTCCACCGTGCACTACACATCAGTGTGGACAAACTGTGAGCCAATACCAGTTCCTACCCAAACCAACAGCTAATAAAATGCACCTGTGGCTTTTAAGGTAAAACAACGCTGTTCTTTGTTCATTCAATAGTGTGTCAGCATTTCCTACTCCAGACCAACATGTTCCGTGGAACTCTGTGGTGGCTTCATAATGCACGTTACTCTGCCAAAGATGTGAACGTTTTATCAGGTTCACAAAGCTTATTCACAATGAATAGAAATATTTAAACAGGGATTGATTTGAGGGATGTATTTAATCAATGAGCTGAAATAATGTGAGGTGTAGGGCTCTTAGTTAGGAGCAGGGTTTGGCTATTAACAATAATTAAGGATTATCATAGATAATTATCAATTATAAAAATCAACAGATCACTGATTAGAATTAATGTTAGCGTTTTAATACGTTAAATCACAATCATCAAATGAATAGGATATAAAATATTATCAAAGATTAAGCATTAATTTTTTAAATAATGGAAACATTGATTAGACTTAAACACTAGCATATTGATCCTTCAAATTCAACTATCATCAAAGATAATTGTCAATTATAAAAATCATAGAATATTAATAAGGATTAATGTCGCCGGGGCACCACCCTGGAATCAGAGACTAATAAACAGACAGTATAACAGTCTCAATATTAGATTGTTCTCTAGAAAATCGATGGTCCGTAGAGCATCAATAGTTAAAAAGGAACAATGAAGGCTGAATCCGAGCACTGGCATCCCTGCCAGCCTCAAAATCAAATCAATCACTTTATTGTCACACATTCCCTATGTACACAAGTGCAACAGTGTGTGCAAGACTTGTGCGCAGTCAGAGCAACATACAGTCATGACTGTGAGCCAGACATACACCAATGTACAATAAACAACATATTTCAACACACAATTTACAAATCAAATGTACATATACTTACACAACACAATACTAATATACTTTACATAAACTATACACACATGTAGAAAACACATACAATAATATAAAAAATAGAGTATAAAAAAATATATATGCATTAGTTATATTGTGGAGAATATATTGACATCCAGTGTGAGATAATAAGAGAAGATTAATAAAGTGCAGTGCTGATTGTTGATCGTGGAGAGATCAACTGTTCAACAAGGTCTGATTGCATGGGGAAGAAGCTGTCATGTAGATCGGTTGGTGTGGGTCTGATGCTGCTGGTGGGGTCCTGGGCGGTGCTATTGCTGTACCAGCGTGATGCAGCCAGTCAGGATGCTCTCTACAGTGCTCGGTGTAGAACCTTGGAGGATGTGGTGGTTCATTCCAAAATTCTCAGCCATCTCAGGAAGATGAGCACTGGTGAGCTCTCCCACGGCCTCAGTGTGGACGACCATGTGAGTTTCCTCAATAATGTGGACACCGAGGAACTCCGGTGCTCCATTAATGGTGATGGGACTGTGTCTCTGTCTTTCCTCCTGAAGTCCACCACAAGCTCCTTGGTTACTGACGTGAGGGAGAAGTGTATGCTCCTGACACCAGCGTGTCAGAGTGTGCACCTCTCTCTTCCGCTGCTTTTCATCATTGTCAGTGATCAAACTACCACCGCAAACTTAATGATGGCATTGAGCTATGGTGTCGCCACACAGTCATGTGTGATAAGGGAATACAGGAGTGGGCTGGAACACAGCCCTGCGGGGCTCCAAGTGTTGAGGGTCAGTGATGAGATGTTGCGCTATTCTAACCACCTGTGTCCTGCCTGAGAGGAAGTCCAGGATCCAGCTGCACAGTGAGCTGTTCAAGGCCAGAGTTTCACATCAAGGCTTGGAGGGCACTATGGTGTTAAATGCTGAGCTGTAGTCTACAAACAGCATTCTCATCATATGTGTTCCTTTTTTCCAGGTGTGAGAGAGCAGTGTGTAGTTTAGATGCAATGGCATCATCAGGGAGCGGTTGTTGCGGTAGGCAAACTGCATGGGTCCAATGAGGTGGGCTGCACAGAGCAGATGTAATCTCTTATTAGCTTTATTAGCTTATAGCCTTGCTGATGATGGGGGTCAGAGCAACAGGATGCCAGCCATTTAACAAGTGATTTTTGATTGCTTTGTACAGGCACAATGGTGGATGTTTTGAAGCATGTGGGACTACAGACAGGGAGAGGGACAGGTTGTAAAATGTCCGTAAAAACACCAGCCAGTGGTTGCGCACGCTCTAATGACGCGGCCCGGAATGCCATCTGGACCCGCGTCTTTACGGATGTTCTCCCGTCGAAGGATCGGGTTACAACCACTACAGATTGGGAGAGTGAACCATCCTTTATAGCTCCAGGAAGCGAGTGCTCTCAACCGCGAGAGCGGTGTTATTTTCATCGAAACAAGCATAAAATGTTAAGATGCAGCTCATCCAGGAGAGAGGGCAATGTTGTTCACGGCGAGTTTTTATCCCTTTGTAGGGGTTCGTGATGATGTTAATTCCTGCCACATACTTCTAGAGTCGGTAGTGTTGAACTGTCCTTCTATCTTGTGTGGCCACGTACTGGCATTTGGCTGCGCTGATAGTTTTGCAGAGTGGCATATCTGGCTTGTCATGCTCCTCCGCGTTCCCCGAAATTATAAGCGGAGGTCCGCGCATAGGTGGCGTGCGAACATCGCCGTTAACCCATGGATTCTGGTTGGGGTAGATCCGTATGTTTTGGTCGGAACAATGTCCTCTACGCACTTCCTGATGAAAACATCATACGCTATCAGCGAAACCTCGATGTCGTCATCAGAGGTGGACCGGAACATCTCCCAGTCCCCGTGATCAAACAGTCTTGTAGGCATAGAGTCTGATCTGCCTGAAAGCGGGCAGAAGCAGAATGGAGAGGTGTCTGATTTGCCAAATTGTGGGCAGGAGGAGTGAAAGGAGGAATAGGCAAAGGTCCAATTGTGGTGATTGTTTCAAATTGGCTTTGTTGAAGTCTCCGGTCACAATGAACACGGCCTCTGGTGCACGGTTTCCCTGCTCACTTATACTCCATACAGTTCCTTGAGTGCCCGGTCTGTGTCAGCTTGTGAGGGATGTACACAGCTGTGATAATGACCGCTGGAATTCCCCTCAGTAGCCAGAATGGTCGATACAGAAGCATGAGAATTCCAGATCAGGGAGAGCAGAAGACTTGATAAAATGTACGTCCTCTGATCACACCATGATTTGTTGATCGTAAACATACAGCACACCTCTGCTTTTACTTGAGAGGTCTTTCTCTCTGTCCGCATCGGATGCATGGAGAACACCATGGGTTCGATGGCTGGAGTCTGGAATCTCCACAGATATTTTGTTATGCTGTGGAGACAGTATGCTTCAAGTGTGTTAAGATTAGTTAACTTGAAGTGTGCTATTTTGGCACAACTATTTTGTGCTAA
Source organism: Moxostoma hubbsi (assembly GCA_032164185.1). Classification (NCBI taxonomy): domain Eukaryota; kingdom Metazoa; phylum Chordata; class Actinopteri; order Cypriniformes; family Catostomidae; genus Moxostoma; species Moxostoma hubbsi. Next base: position 472,056 of record JAVLUX010000027.1, on the reverse strand, counting down.
GTATATTTTAGTTGTAAATAAACTTGTAGTAAGCATAACTATATGTGTATTTATCTAACAATATATTTTTAGATAATATACTAAAGTAAAAAAAATTATTTTTTAATGTGTGTTAAAAGTTGATTGTGAAAATTGGTAAAGCATGATGCTATATACTATAAATATATTAAAAGATAGTACAATTTTTGGTTAGTATATTGCAATATACAATTGAAAAAGATTATAGATTTACAATACAATAAAGCATACTTGTTTTTCACTAGGGCATAAAGATAAAGATGACAAATTTCTTTATATTTTAAGCATTAATTACTTTTTAAGTCCATTTTTGCGCGCCTGTATGGAAGTCCAGAGTAACACCCTTTTTGGCAAGTATCACAGCTTGTAAACACACTTATTATAGCCAGCCTAAGAGGGCTTTTCATTGGTTTGTCATTGGTTTTGGGGATTTTCACACATTCTCTCAACGGTGCTAATATATATAGGCTTCTGTGTATGTGATGTGTTTTTCCTCTTTTCTTAATTTATAGGTATTTTCTAGATGTTTCTATTAAATTGATTGTCATTGGTTGTCATGTTCATCAGTTGATTTGGTCAAGACATATTTATATTTGATGCTGTTGCACTCTGTTTGTAAATGCTTGACAAGGTCAAGTGACCGAAACATAGCTAATACATTTATGATAATCTTTAAAGGCCAAAATAAATTATAGTAATTAATTAATAATAAAACCAGAAAATATCCCCTAGAGAATGTTCTGTATAGGTTCATTTTAGGTTGTTACAAAAAACTTCCTGCAACATTCTCCTGGGAAATTAGTTCCCCTCTGTCACTCACTCATTGTTGTGTTGATGAGTGAAACTAGGAGTCGCTCTAAGATCTTTGAGAAAGGCCAAGGAGAATTGGTGAGTAGAATTTTGAATGCCACTCCCCCCGACATACGGGTATTAAAAGTGAGTACAGATTCAGGAATGCAGATTCATTCAGACTTTTTCTCGCAGCCTGAGCAGTTGTAACTAACAACGAGCTGAAATACCACCACTGCCATTCCATTCACTTTTATAAAGCGTTTTGCTGTTGGATATACAGTGCATTCCAGTGGTTCTCTCCTTTCTGCACTACGCTGCAGACTACACCCCTTTGGTGCTTCGACAGCGCACTTAAAGAGCTTTTCCTCTAAATTAGTATATTTCCTCTATAGAGAAAGTGCCGTTGTGGATGGTTCATGTTCTCAATGCCCTTTTCAGCTGGCCCCCGTCGTGGGTCCCTCCTTCCTACAGGTAGAGGCACTCTGGTTGACGCTGAAGAGAGATTCGGGGGGGCTTCAATGGGTACGGTTCCGCAGGTAACTCCACGCTCGTTTGCTTCCGTCCAGTTCTAGGATGAGACCAGGCAGCCCTAATGTCACTTCCTGGGAGCTTGTGAGCTGTATGAAAATGTCGATCGCTGCATTCAGAGAGCACATTGGTGATGTCGGACGCGCGAGGACTCGACCAGGCTGCCACCCTTCAGGTGTTGCAGCCCAGTCGGAGGCCGGCGCGGAGCTGACTGCAATGCTTTTCTAGGCTTCCGCGGAGATTTGGGCTAGAATGGAACCCTCTACCAACCTCTGAGCACTCGCGGCTTGTCCAACTGGTTTCTCCTCCGCAAGTAAGTGCTTCGAGGTGTGTCCCTCAGTGCGGCTGCCTCGGGTTGGAGCATTGCTCCCAGACAAGGCACATTTGATTGGTTCGCGAGGTAGACCTGAAGGACATGTACTTCCACATCTCGATTTTGCTCAACAGAGGCAAACAGACCCTTACTACGGTTTGCGTTCCGACGGCCAGAGACCGTATCAGGTACAAGGGTCCTCCCTTCGGGTAGTCCCTGTCCCCCTCGCGTCTTCACAAAGATCGTAGAGGCTGCCCTTGCACATTAAGGGAAGTGGGCATCCGCGTACATGAACTAACCTAGATGACTGGATGATCTAGCGCACTCTTGAGAGTAACTGGTTTGCAAACAGGGACCTCAGGTGCTCACGAGCCTCAGCCGTTTAGGGCTTCAGGTCAACTGGGAAAAGAGCAAGCTCTCCCCGGTTCAGAGCTATCTCTTTTCTCGCATGAAGTGTAACTCAGTGTCAATGATAGGGAGGGCTTCTAGAATGAGCATGTGCATGTCGGTGCTGAACTGCCTGAACTTATCCAGGCGGAAATATAGGCCCACTGAAATACTTCAGAGGGCTCCTGGGGACATATTGCATCCATCAGTGGTGGGTCTCTGGAGATATCTGTAGGCAGCAGACAGGGCAACACCCAAAACCTTTGTGAGATTTTACAATCTCCGGTTTGAGCCGGTCTCGTCCCATGTTCTTTCAGGTACGAGCAGGTAAGTTTCGTTACACAGACAGGACCAAAAATAAAACCTACCACCGGGACCTCTTCATGGTGTGGCCACATGGGCCATATGACACTTTTATACCCTCCCCCACCAGGGCAGGGTGTGGCCTCTGCGGGGTCCTTTTCCCCCCGAATGAAATAGGCAACACCCTATATGGAAAGAATACCTTCCTCTGTGCATTTATGAGCATTATAGGGCCCCAGCCGAATCTATTTTCTAAGTGGAGAGAAAAACAGAAGAAAAAGGCAGCGGCTGGCGCGGCTTGCTCCCATACTGACACGTCTCCTTCCCCACCTAAGGGCTATGGAGAAGCCCCCGACATTTTGGGGCATCTAGAGAGGCTCCGTGCATCCCAAATGCATCTGTTCTTATGCTCATAGTAGCTTGCCTACACCCTGCATCGGCAGTTCACGTTGACTGTTCAGCCTTTGTGGTGTTTCATATAGGGACCCCTAGTATCACTATTTCGACATCAACGTCGAAGTGAGTGACAGAAGGGGAATGTCTCGGTTACTGGTCATAAACCTCCGTTCCCTGATGGAGGGAACCAGACGTTGTGTGCCCTCTTGCCACTTACTGAACTGTACTGCTATAAATGTCCGGGACCTTGTCTCAGCTCCTCAGTGCAAAACCTGTATGAATCCGCATACCTGTCTACATTTAATACCATTTGTCAGGGGAGTGGCATGCAAATTCAACTCACCAATTTCTCATTGGCATTTCATATCTGAAGTTGAATCAGACTCCTAAGAGTGACCCCTAGTGTCACTACATCGGACACAATGTCTCGATATTACTAACACAGGACAAACAAAAAAACAACAAAAGAACTGAAGAGCTACACACCGAGGCGGCCATCCGTGCCTCAATGTTGAATTTATTACAGTTTTTTTCAATTGCTAACAAGCATTGTTCAATACTGAAGCCACATTTTCAAAACTCTTCATACAGACTGCATTGCCAACATGAATCTTGGTCAAACAGTTCATCTCACCTCCAAAACTCACTCAAACAAACAAAACACTTCATATATGTCTGTTACGTCCCTGTTAGTCTAGGAGTATCGAAGGGACATCAACATAAACCAGAACAGAACAAACTAGAACAATCTTGTGCAAATAAACATTAAGAAGCTTAATCAGACCACCAACAAACTTGAAGCACAAGAAGCAGGCTTTACTGAGAATTATTAACTTATTTACAAAGAAAACACAAAAATGGTGAAAAGGGAACGAGAGTGTTGCCAACAAAAAGGAACAAGGAAAACCAAAAACCAACTAACTAAAGGCAGAAAAGGCTTACTGAAAACAAACACAAAATAAATCTGCCTTCTCTAATTAAAACAAAAACTTACAATTGGTGGCAACCACTTCTTAACTGGTGTTACTAGACAGTGTTAAGGTCTACATGTTGCAACATGTGCAGGGCCCCTATCCTGTTTCCAATTCAAAATAAAACGAGTATCAAGAAAGGTCCAAGGACCTTACAAAGTTGAAAGAAGAAAACAAAGCACAGAAAACTAACTGAAAGGCTTGTCAACAACAACCACAAGCAATTCAAAACAGGTTCCCTCGTATAACAACCATCTTGAATTTTTTATACGTAGGTGATCTCAGGTCTTCACGTGCGATTGGCTGATCACACAAGAGAGATGGTGATTGGCTGGAACAAATGCAAATGGAGGAACCAATGGGGGGCAGGCTCCTGCAACAGAAAACACACAGAGAGAAAGCAAAACGCATATGCCTAGAGGGCGTAACAGTCTCAAAATAAGCGTGTTCCACCATAATACTGGCAACAATTCTCATTCAGAAAACATACATTTCATTTATAACACACTGACCTAAAAAAAACAGTAAGAACAGGGAGCATTACATAAATTAGGAACATTTATTTGTAAAGTTTGAATGATTTTTCACATAGATCAGCATTTCATTATAGAATAACTCCTTTTCACTTTATTGAATGTACTAAAGCATATGTAAGAAGAATGAATAAGAAATGCTGCAATTTGTTTTCTTTTAATATAGTACTTTATTTGTGAAAATAGAAAAATCCTGATATTCCAGGGCTGCAATGATAATTACAGTTTTTCTCAATTGCTAAGACACACTAAATGAAACTGGGATCCGCTTGATCTTCATCATCACATTATTAGCACAGCAAAAGTCTTCTCTTGCAAATGTTTTAACACTTTTTCATTTGTTTCACACATTTTTCACATCCTTTGTCAAAACAGTTACCACAGATCTCATTGAAAGACACCAAACTCTATTGGATTCACTGTGTTGAACAAAAGGAAAACATCTATTCACAGCTGATAGAAAGTACTTGCATAATTATAAATCTCTATGCACCTGTGTGAAACTCGTTTGCACAACTCTTCAATCAGCAGTCAGTCCTAATCCATCTATAAAAGATGCCACCTCTGTGTTGCTATTTGCAAGTATGGATCAAAGAGGCCATAGGCACGGAAGGAGAGCAAGAGGCCATGGCAGAGGGGCCCGAGGAAGAGGAGTTTGTATGCGTGGTGGAGGAGCTGCAGCAGCAAGAGGACAAAATCGAGCTCAAGTTTCAAATGAAATTCGGGCAACAATTATTGACCATGTCATAAATCATGGCTTGTCCTTTAGAGAGGCTGGACAAAGGGTCCAGCCCATTCTGAGTCGGAGCACTGTGGCATCTATTGTCAGGTAATTCAGTGTTACTGTAATGCATACCACTGTGTATTTCAGCTTTACTGTATTGCCCTGTTAGCACAACAAACCGTGTCTACAGTAATGCAGATGTTTTATCAATTCCATTTATGTTACTGTCATACAGTTATGTCAATTTTGACATGCTTTTTGCTTTTACTTTATAGAATCCACACATTACCACACACTGGTGGCAGAGGAAAGATTTACGTGTAGTATTGAACAGGAGTCTGCCATTGTAGATATGGTAGTGGCAAACAATGCAATCAGACTGCATGAAATCCATGCAGCAGTAATTGCAGATCAGGGAACATTTAAACGGTGTGAGTTTGGCAACTATAGATCGAGTCCTTAAACGAAACCATGTCAGAATGAAGCAGCTGTACAGAGTTCCATTTCAAAGAAACTCTGACATCGTAAAGGAGGCACGATTCCAGTATGTGCAGGTACAGATTTTTTTATTGTAATACCTTGTTTACCATAGTTACATGCGACTGGAATAATTTGCTCTATGAATGTGCTCTTTTTTTTTTTCTTAGAGAATAATGGAGCTTGAAGCTGAAGGGGCACATCACAAATTCATTTTTGTGGATGAAGCTGGCTTCAACCTCTGTAAAGTGAGGAGACGCGGGAGCAACATCATTGGGCAGAGGGCCACTGTCACAGTGCCAGGTCAGAGGGGTGCCAATATCACCATGTGTGCTGCCATCTCCAATGATGGGGTCCTTTGCCACATACCAACTATTGGCCCATACAATACAGAACGCCTCATCACATTTCTTAATGCATTGAAAGAAATACTGATTCCACCCGAAGAGAGAGGCCTGGCATGTCTGTATGTCATAATTTGGGACAATGTGGCTTTCCACCACTCTCGCCTTGTAAACGAATGGTTTGCAGCACAGCCTCGTATTATGATGCAATTCCTCCCTGCATACTCACCTTTTCTGAACCCAATCGAGGAGTTCTTCTCTGCTTGGAGGTGGAAGGTGTATGATCACCGGCCATATGAGCAGATGCCCCTCCTGGAGGCAATGAATGCTGGTTGCCTGGCAATCGGTGCAGAGGACTGCCAGGGATGGATACGCCATGCAAGGAGGTATTTCCCTCGGTGCATTGCAAGGGAAAACATTCAATGCGATGTTGATGAGAACCTGTGGCATAATCGTCAAGAACGAATGGACTAAATGTGAAATATATATATATATATATAAAAAATTTTTTAAAGGTATTTCCTTAAATATAAGTTGCCTTTGATAGCTTTTTTTTTCCAGTATCCATTTGAGTTGTAAAGTATCATATTTCATATTGATTGCTGTATTTTGTATTTTGTTGTCCATTGTGTAATGATTGATTGAAAGAATAAATTAATTTGACCACAAGTTGTGGTGTTTGATGGAAATATTTGCTTATGTTGCATGTTTTTAATGTTTTGTGAGTGTTAAGAGCATTTTGTTAACAAAATTAGTCATTTTGGCCATTGAGCTTTAGTTTTATCCTGTGTGTTAACTGTTTTGAAAATGTAATGTCAGAGTGGGCAAATGTGTTTAAGCAATTGAGGAAAAACTGTAAAACAAAGTCAACACATCAACAACATGTGTCATCTAATCACTTATTGTAAAGTACTGTGAGGGTTCTAGTCCCCCTCTCTTGCATTTGGACAAGTTCTCATCACATCTGATGTCAACTCTGGCAAAGCATCTTTGAAAATGCCTTCTGGAATGTCTAATCCAACCCTGGCAGTCTTCAGGAGAAACGTCTCCACATCCCGCATTCATTGCCTCCAGTAAAGTCATGTGGATGGTGGTCATACACCTTCCACCGCTATGCAGAGAAAAACTCCTCTATGGGGTTTAAGAAAAGGAGTATGGAGGCAGGAATAATATTGAGTGCTGGAATGCCACAATATCCCACATTACAATGAAGGTAGGGGAGTTTGATGCCCCTCGCCTTCTCTCCTCTGCTGGCACAAGTCGATAATGCAGGTCATCCAGAAAAAAATAAGCCTCTCTGTATTGTAGGAGCCAATGAGTGGTTTGTGTAACAGCAAACCATCATTGGACAGTACTGCACATGTGACCGGTCTTCATTTAGCTCTACATTGTGTGGATAGATGAACAAGACCGGGCAACAGGAATTACTCAGGACAGATTTTATTCTGCATGAATAAAGAGACAAATGAATCAAAACAAGCTTGAATCTGTGGCCTTCTCTCACAATTGGAACATCAACCTCTCTTCGGTCACGCTTAATGCGAACTGAACCCATTTGACACTTTTCATGTTTCTCATATAAATCAAATTCTGTTCAACATATTTCATTAAAAAAAAAAAAAAAAAAACCTGTCTCAAAATAAGCTTGTTCCACCTTAATTTATGGATGTTTAATCAAATGTGATCTTTCCTAAAACAAGACATGCCACCTAGGCAATGTTAACTAATTAGCCAGCTAACGTTAGCTCGCAACATAGCCTAGCTACTTAACATACCTTTATCTTGCTGTTTTTTTCCTCTTCATCGGCACCAGAGGGAGATGTACTTTTTTGTGGCATTGCTGTTTTGCAATACTGCTGGTTCTTCAATCAACTGTCCGACTGTGCTTGCCTCCTGCAGCCATTAACAATGTTGTGTTTTTGTATAATTACCATTGTCATTCACATACTATATCAAATAAAAAAATAAGCAGTCATTCATGTGGTCTTGGGGGCCCCCTGGTGGCCACTGTCTTTTGACCACTGTTACTACCTTCATTGTTTTATGTAATTGAGAGAAGACACAGGACAACTGGAACTGCTGCTGATTTGGAGTTTATTTGAATTTTTCCTGCTGTAGTTTGGGGAACATATAGATGGTGCTTCATGGAATAAACGGAGTACAGCATGAAAATGTTCTGCGATTTTATCACCTCACCTCAGCCTGCTCAAAAGCAGACTCAGCAAACATCAGTAATATTCTAATCAAAAATAAGATGGATGAAAACAAGTTATAAACTATATTTACACAAAATAAATTGTAACTAACATTCATCTAAACAGTTTATCCTCCAGTAGCTAGTTTGATTCATCCATCATGAATTAGAGACAAAACAAACTGATACAAAATTAACACATTGGAAGATGGAACAAATATGAATCATACCTGCATGGAATAAACGGAGTACAGCATGAAAATGTTGCTTCTGCGATTTTATCACCTGCACAGATCAAAGAGCAATTAATTAATTGGCCAAAATCACCACATTTAATCGACGCACACACATAGCCTACACCCAAACCGCTGTACTCGGAAATAAAACTATTAAATCCAGTCCATCCATGCATAAAACACTTAACACATTTCTAACACTCTTTACGGAAATATAATTGAATATCATGTACTCAATCAAACTTCTACAAACTTTAACACTTTATATTGAAAGAGCACCCCTAACCGCTCACCTCTCCTCAGCGCGCTCAAAGCAGGCTGAAGAGGACGAAGCGCGGGATGAACAGAAGTGACTTCACGACGCCAGTACAATTAATCATAAAACTTTTTTTCCAAAGTGACACAGATAAATTTAAAAACAAAATTATAATGCTTTCCGAGACAAAATAATATAAAGTAAACAAATAAAACTGAAAGGAAGGATTATTAGTGAAACATTCATTTACATAGTGAACATACACTCTAAATATTAACATCCGTCACACTTCTTATGACTATTTAATGAGTGTAAAGGTGATTTGGGTAATTAACTTAATTGCAATGACTTGTTTTGACTTTAGTAGGCATCTGATTTAACGAGGCCAGACCAGACCATTACTTACAACGTTAGTTAAATAATTAATTTGTTAATTGATACAAGAAAGCTCTGTTTCTAGATTAGGGGAGGCTATATTGGCCTAATAGTAGCTGGCGCTCGGTTATAATTGTAACAATTTCAAAAAAACAACCCATGAGTATTAACCCACTGTTAATGTATGATCATAGGTTCCTGAGAACAAGAAAACAATATCAGCATTTTAAAAGAAACCCCTCTAAACTCAAAAGTTAAGCAAGTGCAGTGACATTGTCTTCTATTGCACCGTTCTTTACATGTAATGATTTTTGTAAGCTGGTCCGGGATGGGTCTATACACACAAAATGAAATTGCTTGCACTCTAAGAAAAATGTAAGAAAAAAAGTTTAAGTGTCTTTCCTGTTCTGAGATTCAACAAAAATACTTGCTTGATCCATGTAATCTCTGGAACAAAGACATTACCCAATCAATTGACCAAAATAGATTGAATAGAGGAGACAGAGAGCAATGATGCAGTCAAGTAAGGCTCTTTATTTGTCTGCCTTCAACACTCTGCGAGCACTCTTCTCAGAGCTTTTCTCAGTTCACTCAGACCAGTGTCACACAAACTTTGTAAACATAAACTTCTCTGAAACTTCAGCTTCACAGTACGTGTAAACTTCAACATAAACTCTACAGCTTCACAATAAACATTTAATAAGACATGCCAGTCACTGGTCACTTGTGTCATTCTCTCTCTCTCTTTCTGACGGTGGTGTGGCTGTTTATATGCCGCTCTCCCCATGCTCTCTTTCCGAACGGATGCTTCACCACGCCCCCGCTGCCACATATCCCCACCACCCGACTCAGGCCAGAGCCATCTGGCCTGCCTTCCACCCCCCCCCTCCCCCCCCCCCCCCCCCCCCCCACCACATTTCTGGAAAGGAAGATGCTGGCAGCCATCTGCGCCCCCGGTCTGTGGACCACCATGAATTTAAAGGGCTGGAGAGCCAGATACCACCAGGTGATCCGTGCATTGGTATCCTTCACGTGGTGGAGCCATTGGAGTGGGGCGTAATCTAAACAGAGGGTGAAGACTTTGTCTCCCTTAAGGAGCGCTTATGGCAAAGTCCTTCTCCCCCACCACCTGCAAGGGTGCGGCCCCTCTGTCAGTCCTCTGTCTGAAGCATCTGTCTGCAATACAAAAGGGAGAGAGAAATTAGATGCATGCAAAAGTGGCCCGCAAAGTGAGTATTTAACCTGCGTGAATGCCTGTTGGCACTGCTCCATCCACTGGATCGGGTCTGGAGCCCCCTTTTTAGTGAGATCAGTCAGTGGGCTGGTGACGTCCGAATAATTAGGCACAAACCTCCTGTAATAGCCAGCCAGCCCCAGGAACAGTCACACCCCCCTTTTTGGTCTTGGGGCTCGGGCAGGTCGCAATCGCCGCAGTTTTGTCAATTTGGGGACGCACCTGCCCGTAGCCCAAGTGGAACCCCAGATACTGTAACTTCACCTGCCCAATCACGCACTTCTTGGGGTTTGCTGTGAGCACCGCCCGCCATGGCGATCTCAGGACTGCCCTCAGATGTTGTATGTGCCGCTGCCAATCATTGCTATAAATGATAATATCATACAAGTAGGCAACGTCGAATAAAATCGAGCAGTACCTAACCGATTGAGCAACTCATCACTTTTCTATAATCCACACAGAATCGTACAGACCTGTTGCTCTTAGGAACTAGAACAACCGGACTGGACCAATCGCTGTGGGATTCCTCTATTACCTTAATATCAAGCATCGCATCCAATTCTTCCTGAACCTTTTTCTTTTTGTGCTCGGGCAAGCAATAGGGACGGCTATGTACAACCACTCCAGGTTCGGTCTCGATGTGACGCTGGATGAGGTTCGTACGAGGGGAGAACACGTCTTCAAATTCTTGTTGCAACTCTGTGTGATTCATTGAACCTTGGGGGAGGCAATGAGAGCTGTGCGAAATGAGAGAGCTGTGCTTTTGGATGTGTACACACACATTTATTGCACTTAAGTGGTATATTTAAGATTTACAAAACAAACAAACAAAATGCCATCGAAGAAAATTAGCAACGTAGTTGAGGAAGAGTTGGAAGAGATCAGAAAATCCATAAACTTCATGTCGGATGAGTTGAGCAAAGTCGCTAAACAACAAGATATGCTACTTGATCTGATGGATGAAGTTAAACAATTGAAGAACCTTGTGAAAGAAAAGGATAAGAAAATTGATGGATTAGAGAGAAGGATTGATGATCTGGAACAATATACAAGAATGGATGATTTAATTATAAGTGGATTGGAAACAAAGCACCAAACTTACGCTAGAACTGTGGCTGGAGATAAAGTCGGTGAAGATGTCTTGCCAGAGGAACTACAAACGCTGGAAAAACAAGTATTATAGTTCTTTGAAAGTAAGAATATGAACATTCAGAGCAGTAACGTTGTGGCCTGTTATATCCTTCCTTGAAAGAACAGTGGAACGAAGCCTGCCATAGTTGTTCGGTTTGTGAATCGGAAGCACAAGACCGAGCTACTGAGGGAGACAAAGAAGTTGAAGGGTTCAGGGGTGTATCTGAATGACAATCTTACAAAAAAGAATGCTGACATCGCTAGACGTACACGCATTCTGAGGAAACAGAACAAGATACAAGCTACATGGACAAGAAATTGCAAAGTGATGATACGGCTAAATGGAACACCCGAAGAAGCCAAAGTACTCACAATAAGAGAACTTAAAGAATTGGACCAGTACGGATAAGGTATTATAAATTTTTGTTGACTGGTATTGTAAACATGGATACTTTTTTGTTTATGGAAAACAATGACCGTGGATTGTGGTTACAAGTGAGGACTGTGTGGAGGAATATTCATAGGGATAAGGATTTTTTGTTCCCATTTAGGGATGTTGATGATGGGGAGTTTGTTAATATTCATACGAAATGTGTGTCTGACGATTTACAAAGTCAATACTGCAAGTATGAACATTTGAATTTCAAAACTTTCAATAACACAGACCATAAAATGTATGAGATTGGAAATTATATTGACCCGGAAAAGCATTTTTTCAATAATGTAAATAATAATTGTGAGTATTATACAGAAGAACAATTTAAAAGGAATGTGAAAATGGAGGGTGCATTATCAATAATACATCTTAATAGTAGAAGTCTCTATAGAAACTTCATACAAATTAAGGATTATTTGTGCCAGTTTAACAAGTTTAATGTGATTGCTGTGTCAGAGACTTGGCTTGACAACGAGAAAGAACAAGAAGTAGAATTGGAAGGATATAAGTTGTTTACGATTAACAGAGTTAATAAAAAAGGAGGAGGAGTTGCTCTGTATGTTGATACAGCATTAAGATGCAGTTTGATTAAAAGTAGGTCATTTACTATAGAAAAAATATTGGAATGCTTAACCATAGAAATTGACATTGAAAGATCTAAAAATATAATTATTAGTTGTGTGTATAGAACACCAGGAACCTGTATTGACACATTTATGAATAACTTAGTTGGTATTTGTGGCACGGTGGAGGGCGGGACCGGGGCGTGATTATGCACGCCCGGTCCCGTATTAGGCTAATCAAGCCACCAAGAGGGTTAAAGGCCGAACACGGACGATGTGCGGGAGAGAGAGATCGTTCACGGACATGTCCGTCGTCCTATGTGTTTGTCTTTTGAGTTTTCCATTAAACCTATTATGTATATGTCAAGCCGGTTTCTCGCCTCTTCCTTGCCCGTGACCTTGAACTTCTTCACAGTATGTTAGAAAAATGGAATGAGAATAAGGTACAAATCGTATGTAGAGATTTTAACATTGATTTGTTAAATCCAAACGGACATAAGAGGATAACAGATTTTATAAACACAATGTATAGTAAAAGCCTATTTCCTGTGATTACAAAACCAAGCAGAATAACAACAGACACTGCTACATTGATAGATAATATATATACAAATGAAATTGGAGGAAAAATAGTAGGAGGGTTATTTATAAATGATATGACTGATCATCTTCCAGTTTTTGCAATCCTTCAAATATTTAAAAACAAAACATATGAAAATAGGACAATTAAATATAAAATGATTCGGCAGAGGACACCAGAAGCCATTGCTGCCCTTGGGGAGAACTTAAGGAAACAAAACTGGAGTGAGGTTTATGTAAATAAAGATCCTAATAGAGCCTATGATGCTTTTTTGACCATACTAATTGGGCAATAGGAAAAACATTGTTTGTCAAAGAAAGTTTTAAAGACGCACAAAAATGATGATAAGCCATGGATTACTAAGGGAATAGAGAAAGCATGTAAAAAGAAGAAGGCATTATATAAGAAATTTATCATAACAAGAACAAAACAAGCTGAAAACAAATATAAGATATATAAAAATAAATTAATAAGTATTATACGATTTAGTAAAAAGGACTATTATCACAAATTATTGGAGAGGTACAAGAGTAATACTCAAGCAACATGGAAAGTACTTAACAGTATAATTAAAAAGAGTACTGGAAAAGTAGACTATCCAAATCATTTTGTAAATAATGATACAAAAATTATAAACAAAGTGAATGATATTGTCAATAAATGTAATGAGTATTTTGTAAATATTGGATGTAAGTTAGCTAAAGAGATTGTAGAGCAGAGAACTGGGGATAGGGTAGCTGAAGTGAATATTCATAGTAACATCCAATCAATATACGTTAGGGGAGCTGATGAAAATGAAATACTTGACATTGTTAATAATTGTAAGAATAAAAATTCTACTGATTGTAATGATATTGACATGTCATTATTAAAAAGCATTATAGAATATATTGTAAAATCATTTACATATATCTGTAATCAGTCCTTTTTAACAGGTATATTTCCGAGTAATATGAAAACAGCAAAGGTTATTCCTATTTTTAAAAGTGGAGATAAACATCTGTTTTCCAATTATAGACCAATTTCTCTGTGTGGCACGGTGGAGGGCGGGACCGGCGCGTGATTACGCACGCCCGGTCCCGTATTAGGCTAATTAAGCCGTCAAGAGGGATAAAGGCCACTCGCAGACGGCGATCGAGAGAGAGAGCTCAATTACGGATGTCCGTTATCTTATGTGTTTGTCTTTTGAGTTTTCCATTAAACCTTTAGTTTATATGTCAAGCCGGTTTCTCGCCTCTTCCTTGCCCGTAAGTATGAACTTCTTTACATTGGTGCCGAAAGCCCGGGAAGGAAGAGGGATACGCCGTAGCGGAGTTCTCGCCACTTCTCAGTGGAGCAGCCGCGGCCATCTGCCGGGGGACGGAGGAGCCCAGCCACCTGGACGCGGAGGAATGGCCGCCGACCGCGAGGGGAGGAGGGGCTCCTGGCCAACCGCCTGGAGTGGTTAGGGCCGCTGCCAGGGGCGGGGGAGTCCCCTACTAGCCGCTGGAACGCGGTGGGGTTGGAGACTGCCGACCACGTGCGGGGAGGGGCTCGCCGCCGACCGCCTGGAGTGGGAGAACCGCTGCCAGGGGCAGGGGGAGGCCCCTTCGACACCCCGGGAACGCGGCGGGGCGTTCCGTCCACCAGGGGCTGAGGACTGCCTCCGATCTGCCCGGAGAGGCGCGGCTGTCGTCCTGTAGAGGGTGGAGAAGTGGCTGAGGAACGAGCTACGGTCGTATCAGAGAACCGGCAAGTAAGTTTTTTTTTTTTTCCTTTAATCTCTCTCTCCTCTCTCTCTCGCTACCGCTCTGCGTTGGCCTTTTCCCTCTTTTTTTTTTTTTTTTTAAATTATGGTGTTCGTGGGTGGGGAGGTACTGCCCAGTGCAGGAACCCTCCCCCCCATTTTTAATTGTTGTTTTTTGTTTTCCTCCCCTTGCCCCCTCCCTCGTCCAGGTTAATGGGGATGATCTGCCGGCAGACCGCGCGGGAGGCGCCCCCCCCCAGGGGATGTACGTCAGGCCGGGGGTCCCCAGCCTGAAAGAACGGGGGAGGAATGTGGCACGGTGGAGGGCGGGACCGGCGCGTGATTACGCACACCCGGTCCTGTATTAGGCTAATTAAGCCGTCAAGAGGGATAAAGGCCACTCACAGACGGCGATCGAGAGAGAGAGCTCAATTACGGACGTCCGTTATCTTATGTGTTTGTCTTTTGAGTTTTCCATTAAACCTATTATTTATATGTTAAGCCGGTTTCTCGCCTCTTCCTTGCCCGTAAGCGTGAACTTCTTTACACTCTGCTTTCCCAGTTTTCAAAAATATTAGAGAAATTATTTGTACGTAGGCTTGATAATTTTATAGATAAACACAGTTTATTGAGCGATCATCAGTATGGCTTTAGAGCTAATAGGTCAGCCTCAATGGCGGTGATGGAACTGGTAGAATAGATTTCCACTGCAATGGATAATAATGAATATACTGTGGGGGTGTACCTAGATCTAAAAAAAAAGCTTTTGACACTATTGATCACAGCTTATTAATGATGAAACTGGAAAGATATGGTATAAGAGGAAAAGCCTTCTCCTGGTTAAGAATTAATGAAAGTTACTTGTGGTGTTCCGCAAGGTTCGGTGTTAGGCCCAAAATTGTTTGTACTTTATATAAATGATATATGTAAAGTGTCTAATGTATTAAAAATGGTCCTGTTTGCAGATGACACAAATTTATGTTGTTCCGGTAAAAATTTGGAACCGCTTCTGAATACAGTGGAAATCGAATTGATAGTCTTAAAAAAATGGTTTGATGATAATAGACTTTCATTGAATTTAAGTAAAACTAAGTTCATAATATTTAGTAATCGGCAATGTATTACTAAAACTAAAATTAGAATTAATAATGAGGAAATAGAAAGTGTGTATGAAAGTAAATTTCTGGGTGTTATAATAGATCATAAATTAAGTTGGAAACCACATATAAATAATATAAAAACTAAATTGTCTAAATCCATTGCAATATTAAATAGAACAAAACATTTTTTGAATGAAAACTCATTATATATATTGTATTGTTTGCTCATAGTTCCATACATTACTTACTGTGTGGAGGTATGGGGTCATACATATAAAGTCAACATAAATCCAATATATATGTTACAAAAGACAGCAATAAGGATTGTAAAAAGGGTAGACTATTACAAAACAACAAACATATTATTTATTGAATTACATGTCTTAAAATTTGTTGATCTGGTTGATTTTTAAACTGCACAGATAATGTACAAAGCATATAATAATTTACTTCCAAATTGTATTCCGAGGTTGTTCGAAATAAGATAAAGTCAGTATAAACTAAGGGGAATGTGTATGTTTAAAAAAATAAGGGCAAGAACAAATATAAAAAATAGATGTATATCTGTGAGAGGGGTAAACCTATGGAATAATTGTGACAAGGAATTAAAAATGTGTAGTTCACTTTGTAAATTTAAGAAAATGTTTAAAAAAAGGATGATAAATAACTATATACATCAGTATGAATAATATTTGTATATAATATTTAAACTATTGTATTAATGTCTGAATGTTATGAGTGCACATTTGTGAACTGTCTTATGTTACTGTTTTTGTTTATCTTGTATGAATCAAATTCACTGAGAAAAGTGACACTCATTAGGTAAATATGTAAAAAGGGTAGGCACAATAAGCAAAGGCTTCAGCCTACACCTTTTTCGGTTGTTAGGTATATTTTAATTTATTATGGAAAACTGTATTTGAGGACCGAAATAAATTATTTTGAATTGAACTCTGCAACCCCTGCAAGCTGGGGTTGCAGGCCAATTAGTCCCCAAAATCAGCGGATGGGTGAGACGGGAACTAACCGCAGCATCCACTCTATGTTTTGTTCCCCGAAACTTAAATGAATATCCCCATGCACACACTTCACCATTGTAGCTGTGCCCAATGCCTCAGGTTGAACCAAGCATTGGTGGATAGTGGTTTGATTACAACTGGTGTCAACCCAAGCTTGGTGAGTACCCCCCTTGATTCTTACTGGTATTCGGTATGCTCCGGCTCGGTCGGGGGCAGTCTGCGGGGCGTCTGGGATCCGGAACACCATCCCCAGCTCCATCACGGGGCATTGATCCAGGAAGTGCCCCGGATCCCCACAACTCCAGCATGCCGGCCCAGATGCCACACCTGCACCTGCGTACACTTCCACCTAAGGGGGACAGCGACAGGGCACTGTAGAGGTGGGGGGGAACTGGCCATGGTGGCGGAGCTCCTCGCCTCCTGGGGACAGGAACGGGCCCTGGGGAGAGAGCAGCGTGAGAGGGGAGGGGGAACACAGAGGGGGAGGAGAGAGAGAGAGAGAGAAGAGGGCTCTTCCATCATATGGTCCTCCGCAAGCTGGACAGCTTCCTTTGGCAGACGAAGAATTAGCTGCTCCAGTACCACCTGATCGAATACTCCCACGATGTCATGGTTCCCTGTCAGCAGCCATTTCCGATACGCATCTCGGAACCGTTGGTAGAAGGCAACTGGCGGTCGGACCTGGCGGTCAGACCTTTTATAGTAAATATCAAAGTCTTGTCAGTTGCAAATAATATGTTTTTACACTACAGGAATTATCTATAAAGATAAACTGCATAAAGATAAATAAAGACTATAAAGAATTAAGATTTAATACAACCTCAGCAGACACCATGATGCAATGAAGGATGAGCTCAATCTTATATTCTCGCTGTACCCTTCAGACTTATGTCCACCGCTTTTGCTAGTGGCGTAAAGTCAGGGCAGCAATTCTTCACTTGGAAGCCATGACCAGGGGGCGGTCACCTCCTGGAAGACTATGTCACTTTGGGTGAGAGACATTATTGCCCGGGCCTACGAGGCGCGCGGTCAAGCTTCAAGTTTTATGGCACATTCTACCAGAGGGCTCTCCTCCTCTAAAGCCTTGGCTAGAGGTCTCCCTCTGCAGCAAGTTTGTGATGCGGCAGGCTGGTCCTCTCCGCACACATTCATCTGGTTTTATGGTCATGTTACTAGATGTTCATGCTACCCCGGGCTCTTGTGCCCTTGGGTCGACATCTATGCTCATGTCTAAGCAAGTTTGTGATGCGGCAGGCTGGTCCTCTCCGCACACATTCATTAGACTTTTATAGTTTTGATGTTCTTGCCACTCTGGGCCCTTACGCCCATGAGTCAACATCTCGAGCTCATGTCTGGTCAAGATTGTGATGCGGCGGTCTGGTCTTCTCCGCACACATTCATCAAATTTTATGGGTTAGATGTTTTGCTACTCCGGACTCTTACGTCCTTGAGTTGACATCTCAAGCTCATGTCTGAGACCTCTCGCATTCTTGTGAGCACACTTCACAACCGTAGGAGTCCGGACAGCCCCAGTGCAGTGGCGTGGGTATGTCTCATGTTACATGCGTAACCCGTGTTCCCTGAAAAAAGCGAAACGAGATGCTGCGCTTCTTTGCCGCACTGGGACGTCCCAGGACTGCTCTTCAAAAAGAAGTATCTGACGACACCTGGTGACACATCCATTTATAGCCTGGCCACAGGTGCGTCTAATGACTACATAAGCCGAGGCTATAAATTCCGGTCAATGTTCATTGACGTGTTACACACATATTCACAGCTTGTTCACGACTAGGATCGTTCCCAAAGCGCTTAGCAAACGCAGCATCATAGTGAAGCTTTTTGTAAAGGGAACGGAAAGCAACTGCGCAGAACCGTAAACAGGCTCCGCGCAGGGGGTTATGGGAATCGTAGTTCGTGCTTTCTCTTCCTTGCTGAACTTTCCGTTTTGGCACAGGAGTAAAATGTAGAAGCAATGTGGTTGGAAATTAAGCATGATATAGTGAATATTGTATTATAATTGTGAAGTTATATTCACATGTGTAAATGTTCATGTTATGTGTGAAATGTGGTTCATTGTAGGTGTGTGTAAATGTTTGTAGACTAATAAAGCACACTAGAGAACAGAACGCTTGCCCTTAAATGTGCGAGTTTGAGCTTTTTTGGCCTCAATATCTCTGACATTTGTTGAAGATTGAACAATATTTCTATGCACCAGCTGAACCTCCTGCTTGATGATGAATGGATGAAGAATTTGTCTCCTCTTAAAGGCTGTTTAGGACAACGATAACTTACGACTGTGAGACACGCACACATTGATCCTGGTATAATGCGTCTCTTACGCCTCTTTGGAAACTGACAGAGAGTTGGTCTCCCCCAGACTTGAGCACTAGAGTCACAGATGTATTTAGCACTAAGGAGGGTTCTTATATGTGTGGCTCCATACAAACAATGCATTACATGATATGCACTATAGATATTATGAATATGTTACATATAGACATAATGTGGTACATATGTTTCATGCATAATAGATATTCGATAATAATAAAGAACAACAAAGTCTGATGCAACATAATGACTTAATGCAAACACACACAAATAGTAAACCATTATAATAAGATTGATAGATTTGCATATAATGTAATGTTAAGATATTGCTCCAATAATTAAAGATATAATATAATGTGCAAGCAAATAATTCGAGCAGGGTCATTGATAAAATTGTGTAAAGGCGGTTACTATTGGATAATAGTACTGTAAGGACTGTATTAGTGGACGTTCAGATTATCTCGTCTTCCTCTTGTGGTGTCAGAACACAATCCTCCATCAGAAAAGCCAGATTCAGTTCAAAGGGGTTTATTCAATCCTGAAGATGACACACAGGTGGGTAATTAGTTTGTGTGTGTTTACATGTGCTTCTACAATAAATCAGAAATAAAGAAATATATTAACATAACATGCATTAAAATAATGCACATTAATCTATACAATCTCTTAAGATATTACCAGGTTAAATGGTATAAGAGTATCAACTTTACAACTCTCAGTGTAATCTTATACAATACTGCAATCTACTGGTTAGATATGGTAAAGGCACATTGAAAACAAGAACATCTGATTATAGGGAATTTCCATCATGTAATGTGAAACTTATATGTCATTCTTTAACTCCAATAATGAGTGATTCCTAGTAATATTGCCATAGAAACATGAAAACATATGAAGAATGTGCTGAGAACACGTGACACCCGACACTCACATTGTTCATATCAATGAATCTGATAAATAAATAAACGTCATATTAACAGTTGCCAAGATTCCATCCAACTTTCGCGCTAATTTGTTATCAACAAAGCGAAAATGCGAAAAAATTGCGATATTTGCCGCCTTCTGCTCGTTTCCATTCAAATGACCATTTATCGATAAAAATGGTGTACATATGATGTGTGCACAGATATTAAAACTGACCACAAAACGGTGCCGCGATATGCAGAAAAGGACACCGAACACTAAAGACGGTTTGATTTAAAGTATTTACACATTTTTAAATGTTCAAAAGTTACATTGGACAAATAGTTCAGAGAGATTATAGTATTGAGAAAAGTCTAGAACATTCTGAGAATGTCATTCAGGAGACTTTATTCATCTACAGAACAGGTAAAGCTCATTTAGGTTTGTGAAAAGAAAAGGCAATTGTAGGTCTAAACAATATTTTTCAATAGTAAACTAAACAATAGTTTAATAGAATTAGGCGGTAAGTGTTCAAAAAATTAAATAGGCAAATAATAAATAAAAGAAATCACACTGAAGCTTTTCTCCAGTTTTGTGTATTTATTTTTCATGTAAAACATCTTTATGCAAAGAAATTATATGTTGTTTGTATTGTTGGATAATTCCATGACTGCCATCAATTATTGTGAATGGTGTGGAAAAGAAACTTTAATAAATAAACGGATGGATACTGCGATTAAATTAATCACAAACAGTGTTCATACATTTATTCATATTTGTGTTGCACACCTGGAAGTGTCACGTTTGGATTGTAGAGTTATAGGGTTATGTTTGGGTTATGTTTGTGTTATTTTAGGATTATGTCCGGGTTACTTGGCACTCCTGGAAGTGTCATGTTTGCAGATCGGATCTATATCACGTAAAGATCAATCCATAATCACGTGCAATAAATTGGCTTTCAATACTGATTTGGGCAAACCCTGTCATGTGACACTACATTTTTGCATTAATGCCAATTTTATCGACAAAAAGTGTTTCCAACCCAGTTTTTCGTAACATTTGATGTATCGACATTGCGTTTATGCGCTTGAGTAAAACGGAAAAATATTATGTCAACATTTGTGATATTTTAGCGATAATGTGCAGCTTAATTTTAATTCACTAAAACTTTTTTCGCCAAAAATCCTTGGATAGAAACGTAGTTACTGTGAATGAAAATGATCATCTACTAAACAAATGATTCCTCACAATCATTTATAGATCCACACTTCAGCACACATTCAGATATATTTACTCTGATGCAGAATGACTATGATTGACAGGTGTCTTTCCAACAGGTACAGAGTTTCTGGGACAGAGTTTTTTGGGACAGAAAGTGAGGCGCAAGGCGGCTAAACAGCGCTTCTGCTGGTCATGCTCATTTACGTGAATTCAATCATGTTTTCATGCTGGACTGTTTGCGGCACACACTGCCACGTGACAACGACCAAATACAGGTTACAGTAATCCCCTTAAGAACAATCTGAAATATTCTCCACTGTAAAAACAATTTCACCTACTTCAACTTAAAAATGTAAGTTTAACTGCTGTCTTAAATTTTCAGTCAAATCAAATGATCTGTTTAAGTCATTTCAATCAATCAATCTTTTGATTGCTCTTTGTAAGTGCAAATGACTTAACAGTATTAGCTGTTTCAATTTAACTAAGTAAATTAAAAAGAGATTCATTACTAACGTGCATTCTGTTAACTTGACCTGATAAGTGTCTTAAGTTTTCACATTACTTTTCTAGTTATGATAACAAACTTTGTAGTGTTTTAAAGTTATAGATCATAGTTATAAAAACAATAACACCACTTTTGGATGCAGCATTTGGATTTTATTTTCTTTATAAGTTCAAATACAGCTCTTTAATAAGAATGGTTCAAAGCCTGTCAATGTGTGTGTCGGTGAGTGAATGTATGTGATTGATCAAGCGTGTTAGTATGTGTGTGGAGATGTGTTTCAGTGAGTATATGTGTTATTATATCTGACTTATAAATTGTTGATAACAAGAGCACAACAATACCAACTTTCATAACAAACAGCCACAAAAAATGTGTGTGATCATAATCATAAACTAAAAAAAAAATATATTTTGTGGTCACACTTGCATGCACTCAACTCAATTTTATTTATAGAGCACTTTCAAAAACCGCACTGGGCAACAAAGTGCTGTACATGGAGTTACAAAAAATAAAATCACACACATACAGCTTAAGAATACAACAAACATTTAAAACCGACAAAGACATGATATAAGAAATTGACGTAGTACAATTTAGAATGCAATTAATTAAAAGCTAGGGGAAATAAATACGTTTTTAAGGCTCCCTGGGATGACACTGTGTTGTTTGTGTTGTAAAGATGAGACTTGGTCTTTAATTCACAATGAGCTTGTGCTCAAACTTTAATGTACGAACCAACATTATCACCACAATCTAGCCTATAACTGTTCTTCATCCTTTCTCCCTGCTCCCGACCTACCTCATGGTCATATCACTAGAGAGTTCCCTCTGCTGGTCACATTAGGTATTACAGTTGATTCATTGTATATCAACACAGGCACTAGAGACGGAGATGACTTCATGGCCAATGTAAGCTCGTTCCAAAGTCTAGGGGGCTGCCACCGCAAAAGCTCTATTACCTTGAGTTTTAAGACGAGATTGAGGAACTGACAGACACAGCTGATCACCAGAGCGGCGAGACCTTGAAGGTTGATGCAAACTTATTAAATCAGAGATGTACTCTAGTGCTAAACCATGGAGAGCCTTAAATACATATAGCAACACTTTGTACTGCATTCTGTATTGGATCGTTAACCAATGTAGGGAAATCAATACTGGGGTAATATGCTCTCTTTTCCTTGTTCCAGTTAAAAGCCTAGCAACTGAATTCTGGACCAGCTGCAGGCGAGAGAGGCCTGACTCACACCCAAATACAAAGCATTACAATAGTCCATTCGAGAAGACACAAAGGCATGCACAACCTTCTCCAAATCATCAAAAGAGAGGATGGACTTCAACTTTGTTATAGATCTAAGATGGAAAAACTATTTTTAACAACAGCATTTATTTTTTCGATCAAACTTGAGCTCAGAGTCAAAAATAACACCCAGGTTTTTCATATAGGAAAATGATTTCCCTGGAAGCAATGACAAGTTGCCATCTAAATTCACCACACATCCCCTTTGACCAAAAATAATAAACTCTGACTTCTCGTTTAATTGGAGAAAGTTGTTTGCAAACAAACGCTTCACATCAGCCATGCATTTATACAGAGACTCAAAAGAGGTTTGCTTCCCATGTTTAATAGGAAAGTAAAGTTGAGAGTCATCAGCATACAGATGGTAGTGTATGCCATGCTTATCAAAGATCTTTCCTAATGGAAGCATGTAGAGGGAGAATAAAACAGGTCCCAAGATGGAGCCCTGAGGAACCCCACACATAAAAGTAACAACTGATGAAGAACAGTTCTCTAAACAGACTGAAATGTTTCTCCCCCTGAGATATGAAGAGATCCAATCCAAGGCTAACCCCTGAATACCAACCTGGTCTCTTAGGCGATAGTTGGGAATGTCATGATCGACCGAATTGAAAGCGGCACTAAGATTGAGCAACAGAAGAGCAACAGGACTGCCAGAATCTACACCTAATAAAATATAATTTAAACTCTCAACAGAACTGACTCTGTACTATGACCAGCTCTGAAAGCTGACTGAAATTTATCGAGCAAATTATTGCTAGCTAATAAATAATTGAATAGTGCAAGCTCCTTCTTCTCTAATATTTTTGAAATAAAGGATAATTTTGACATAGGTTGAAAGCTGTTTATATCAGATGAATCAAGATTTGATTTCTTAAGAAGAGGTTGAATAACAGCATGCTTGAAGCAGCTGGGAACAATACCAGTGGTCAAGCTACTGTTGACAATCAATAACACGTTTGAATCAACTGAGTCCACCACCTCCTTAAACAAAGCAGATGAAATAACATCACACGAAGAACCAGTTGAACCAGTAGGCTTCCTATGTGCAGTTATGTGTTTGAGTTGAGACAGGGACACAGGTACAAAACAGGTCAACAGATTTTGTTGAACAGAATATATAACAGAATATAGAATATATAAGGATCTTTACTAACAGGTAAGATCTGTGAGCGTATATCAGCATTTTTGCTCACATGTGTCCACCGAAGGGGAGATGTAGGAACATCTTTTTAAAGATGCCTTTCTGTCTGTGTGTTATTCCTGGATGTGGTCGATAGTTCTCACCTTCAGATGGCCACGATCGCTTTTTTCGTGCCTCGGCAATGCCCATGCCGAGACATTCTTTCGTGGCTAACTCATGTCCTCAATGTGAGGACATGTCCATGGCAACGTTGCTGTTGCACCTCGCACCTCTTTCCCTCGTGGGACCTTTCTGTAGTCCTGCAAGGCCTACGAGGGGCACCCTTTGAGCCCCTAGAGTCAGCGGAGCATAAGGCACTCTCTGAAGACTGCCCCCCTGACGGAGCTCTCCTCCATCAAAAAGGGTAGGGGACCTACAAGCGTCCTCTGTCAGTGAAACGTGCCTGGAGTTCGGTCCGGCCTACTCTCACTTGATCCTGAGACCTCGACCGGCTATGTGCCCAAGAGATCTTTTATTGATCAAAGCCATTGTCACTGAGATAGAGTCAGACAAAAGTTGAGAAGTATCATATGTATTTCCCAGCTTACCACTACCCAGGGAAAGTCGTTTTTTAGTTAACACGGTCTTCACACCGCCACCTTGAATCCACGGTCTGCGATGGTCGACACCCTGATCCAGATGAAAACAGAAATACATGCACCAAGCATGAACACCTCAAAGTCGGCAGCACTTCAACCCCATCGAGCACTGAGGCCACAAAGCAGTAGGAAGTAATCCTCCGAGACTTCTTTGGCCTCACAAAGCATCCAGCCCGCTTTCGACTCTTCCTTCGGCCTTATCTCCGCAAGCACAAATACCCAGTCAGGTGGCAGACTTGCGTTAGCGTGTCTGGCACAGCATGGGAAGGGAGACGCCATTTCAGACAGGGATTGCATATCAAACAGTCAGTTACCTCCATTCGAAAAAAAGAGTCAAATGATCATAGACCAGAACAGAGCAAACCGTGTGAGAAATAAAGCCAATGATAAAGATAGAAACTAGAATTAAAAAAGAACAGAAGGATAAGTCACGATGGCCAT
This sequence comes from Moxostoma hubbsi, assembly GCA_032164185.1. NCBI lineage: Eukaryota > Metazoa > Chordata > Actinopteri > Cypriniformes > Catostomidae > Moxostoma > Moxostoma hubbsi. The sequence goes on along the minus strand of JAVLUX010000027.1, from coordinate 446,943 downwards.
GACTGCAAGCTTGTAAACAACCTTGCGCCATCATTCAATCCATCTGTCATAAGTCCTGACAGAAGAGACTCAGCAGTTATCCGCGGTGAAGAAGCAGACGGAGGCCATATCACACATTCTGCCCAGCCGCAAACCTGTCACCACGGGCCACGCTCCGTCTGCTCACCGAGGGCATCCTCCTGTGGCTAAGAAACGTGCAGCTCCGCCTCAACCCGTGTCAAGCTCTCAGCCCCTGCGTCAAGCGCCCTTCAACCCAGAGACCAAGACGTTCGCTTCAGAGCTGGTAAGAACACCACTCCGTCCCCCAGAGGAGGGCCAGGAGGAGAATCCTTTGTTGAATTTATTTAATTTGCCACACCCCCTTCGGGCTGTTTTACCCACATTCTCAATAAAATAGCTATTTCCTTTGTCTCTGGGTCACCTGGCCCGCAAATGCCGTTCTCACGGCACTCTGCCACCACACCTCAACAGTCTCGGCATGCTGGATGCAGACCTTTCACCTTCAGCCCCACGACTGTTCCTCGGCCGGCCGGTTCTGATGAGTCCAGAGGATGCCTCCACGGGACCTCCTCCTAAGTCACTAACCCGAAAATAACCGTCCCCTAAGTGCCCCTAGCTCGGAGTTTGTACGCGTGGCTATCACTTCCCAATCCTTCCGCTTTACCGCTGTACACAGCGAACATGCCAAATCCCTGCATGCGGAAATCGCGACTCTCTTACTCTTATAGAGCCTGTCCCTCCAACCGAGATGAAGAAGGGTTTCTACAGCCCTCACTTCATCGTACCCAAGAAAGGCGGTGGCTTATGACCAATCTTTGACTTGCGAGTTTTCAAACGGGCCTTGCACAAACTCCCGTTCAAAATGCTCATGCAAAAACACATTTCAACTTGTGTCCGCATCTAGATTGGTTCGCAGCTGTAGACCTGAAGGACGCGTACTTCCACGTCTCAATTTTGCCTCGACATCGACCCTTCCTACGGTTCGCGTTCGACGGCCAGGCATATCAGTACAAGGTCCTCCCCTTCGGCATGTCCCTGTCCCCTTGTGTCTTTACGAAGGTCGCAGAGGCAGCGTTGCCCTGCTTCGGGAAGCCGGCATCCGTATACTCAACTACCTCGATGACTGGCTCATCCTGGCCCACTCCCGAGAGTTACTATGCGCCCACAGGGACCAGGTGCTCAGGCACCTCAGCCGTTTAGGGCTTCAGGTCAACTGGGAAAAGAGCAAGCTCACCCCGGTTCAGTGCATCTCTTTTCTCAGCATGGAGTTAGACTCAGTCTCAATGTCAGCGTGCCTCACCAACGAGTCCGCAAAGTCAGTGCTGGAATGCCTCGCCGCCTTCAGGCCGGGCACAATAGTCACTTTAAAAATTTTCCAGAGGCTCCTGGGGCATATGGCGTTCTCCGCAGTGGTCATGCTGCTGGGGTTGATGCATATGAGACCGCTTCAGCACTGGCTCCAGATTTGAGTCCCTAGACAATCATGGTGCCGTGGCATGCACTGTGTGATCATCACCCCCGCCTGCAGCCAAACATACAAACCCTGGATAGACCTCTGCTTTCTGCGGACAGGAGTCCCCTTGCAGCAGGTGTCCCGACGCGTCCTTGTCACTACCGACGCCTCCAAATTGGGTTGGGGCGCCATGTACAATGGGCACGCAGCTGCAGGCCGATGGAAAGAGTCCCGCTGCGCTGGCACATCAACTGCAAACTAGGTCAGTGCAAACACGTCTTGATTCAATCAGACAGCACCAACAAGGTAGCGTACATAAATCGCCATGGTGCCGTACGCTCCCGCCACATGTCTGCACATGTGCGCAAGTACACCTTTCCCCCAGTGAGCCTTCTTGCACCTTCTGTGCGAGGTCAGGGAGGATGAGGAACAAGTCAATCTATTGGCCCCCTATTGGCCCACTCAGACTTGGTTCTCGGATCTCGTACTCCTCGTGACTGGTGAATTCCATTGAGGAAGGACCTTCTTTCTCAGGGACGGGGCACGCTCTGGCATACGCACACAGACCTCTGGAACCTCTGGATGGGATGTGGAAGATCTAGCTGGTCTACCATCTGCCATCGTAGACACAATCAACCAAGCCAGAGCCCCTTCTACCAGGCAACTTTACACCCTGAAGTGGCGCTCATTCCTGAATTGGTGTTCTTCCCGGGCTGAAGACCCACAGAGGTGCGCAGTTAGGTCAGTGCTCTCATTTCTGCTGGAGAGGTTGGAGGGGAGGCTGTCCCCCTCCACCTTTAAGGTGTATGTAGCCTCTATCGCAGCCCACCATGACACAGTAGATGTCTTTGGGTAAGCACAACTTAATTATCAGGTTCCTAAGAAGCGCCCGGAGGTTAAATCCCTCCCGGCCAAGCATGTCCCCCTCCTGGGATTTCTCAGTGGTCCTCTCGGGCCTTCAGAGACCCCTCTTAAAGGCCGCTAGAATCAGTCAGACTCAGGTCCCTCTCCCTAAAGACGGCCCTCCTGATCACGCTCACCTCCATCAAGAGGGTCGGGGACCTTCAAGCATTCTCTGTCAGCAACACTTGTCTGGAGTTCGGTCCGGCAGACACTCATGTGATCTTAAGACTGCGACCGGGCTACGTGCCCAAGGTTCCTAGCACTCCCTTCAGGGACCAGGTCATGAACCTGCAAGCGCTGCCCCGGGAGGAGGCAGGCCCAGCACCTTCGTTGCTGTGTCCGGTAAGTGCTTTGCGTATCTACTTGGATCACACGCAGAGACGTTCTGAGAAGCCCTTTATCTGCTTTGGCAGATGGCGGAATGTGAACGCTGTCTCTAAACAGAGGTTTTCCCACTGGGTAGTAGACACCATTACATTGGCCTAACACACCCAAGCCATGCCCCTTCCCTTTGCGTATCCGAGCACAGTCAACAAGAAGTGTTGCGTCCTCATGGGCACTGGCCAGGAGCACCTCCCTAGCAGACATATGCAGAGCATCGGGTTGGGCAACACTCAATACCTTAGCGAGATTTTACAATCTCAGGGTTGAGTCGGTTTCATCCTGTGTTTACTCAGGTCCAATCTGGTTGAACTCGGTAACATGCTGACAAACTGACCGGGTGGATTGCTTGCACCTAGCGCCCTTTCCCTCTGCTGAGGTAAAATTGTGCGCTCTTATCCCAGGAGATCCCACTAACTCGGCTCCCTGGATTATTCCTCCCTAGCCCTCTGGTCCGCAAATTCAGCTGAGGAATTCACCGACCAAAACCAATGCGGGTACTCAATCTACCCTGTACTGGATTAGGTGCTCCACAGGACGGGCTCCTATGTGGACTTATCCCCCTGTGTGTATTTTCCGTGGTACGGTCCCCTTGCGAACGGACCCGTGTCTCCCTTGGGCAGTTCTCACTGCCCCCTGTTCGCCATGTCTGTAGCAACTCCTCCCTCCCAATGAGGCAGGATCTACCACTGCGCCACTTTCCACATGTGACCTAAAAGCCCATGTGATGTATTTCACCACTTTTTACCTCCCCCAGTCTGGACAGGTGTGGACTCCATAGGGTCTTTTCCCCCTGAAAGAATAGGAACTGGGAAAGATCGCCTTCCCCGATGCAATATGAAAGCGTTAAGATGGCCCCAGCTGCTTTAACTCTATGCAAGAAACATAGAGTAAGAAAAGGCATGACTGGCATGGCCTGCTCCCATGCTTGGCATGTCGCCTTGTTCCCCCCTGTCAGGGGTAAAGAACCAGAAGGCTTTGACGATATTATGGGGCGTTAGGGAAGTGTACGTGCAGTCTGACACAGCTCATAGATCAGAGATGCAAAGGCGCTCTGGAGTGCCGAATATACCTCTGATCTATGAAAAAAGGCCAATGAGAAGTTGGCAGACAGAATTTCCATGTCCTGCCCCCGGACATACGGGTATAAAGGCGGGGAAATACATCTGTTCATTCAGGATTTTTCTGAGGAGCCATCAATGGTTCGGCAATAACAGTGGCTCTATTTAGCGACGTGGCCGGGAGGACACAAATCTCGTTCCCTCCATCAAGGAACGGAGGTTACATCCATAACCTAGAAGTTCCCCATCTCTTCAGAAAATGGAAAAGGTCCTAGGAACCTGATAATCAAGTTGTGCTTACCCAAAGACTTGCCATCTACTGTGTCGTGAAGGGCCGCGATAGCGGCTACCTACACCTTCAAGGTGGAGGGGGACAGCCTCCCCTCCAACCTCTCCTGCAGAAATGAGAGCACTGACCTGACTGCGCACCTTTGTGGGTCTTCGGCCCGAGAAGAACACCAATTCGCGAACAGGCGCCACTTTAGGGTGTGAAGTTGCCTGGTAGAAGGGTCAATGGCTTGGATGATCGTGTCTACGACAGCAGGTGGTAGATAAGCTAGATCTTCCACGTCCCTTCCAGGGGCCAGACGTGGAGGTTCCAGAGGTCTGAGTGCAGATGCCAGACCGTGCCCCATCCCTGAGAAAGAAAGTCTTTCCTCAGGGGAATTCGCCAGGGAGGGGCTCTCGATAGCGCGTCCGATAGCGCATCCGCCACCACATTGAGGTTGCCGGGGATGTGAGGGCGCACAACGACTTGAGTCGCTGCTGGCTCCAAAGGAGGAGATGACGGGTGAGTTGTGACATGTGGCGGGAGCCACATATGTTACTTCTGTGGTGCTGTCTGATCTGATCAAGACGTGTTTGCCCTGAACCAGTGGGACAAAAACCTCCGCAGGGCAAAGAATACAGTCAACAACTCTAGGCAATTGATGTACTAGCGCAGCGGGGGCCCCTTTCCAATGGCCCACAGCTGCGTGCCCATTGCTCACGGCACCCCAACCCAATTTGGAGGCGTTGGTCATGACCAGGATGCGTCGGAACACCTGCTGCAAGGGGACTCCTGGCCGCAGAAAGCAGATGTCTGTCCAGGGTTTGAATGTTTGGTGGCAGGCGTGGGTGACAATCACACTGTGCGTGCCGTGGCGCTTGCTCATCTCAGGACTCGAGTCTGGAGCCAGTGCAGAAGCTGTCTCATCTATATGCATCTACCCCAGCAGCGTGAACGTTTTAAAGGGATCCCAGTGCCTGGCCTGAAGCAAGCAAGGCATTACAGCACTGACTGCACACGCTTGTTAGTGAGGCGCACTGAACTCCATGCCGAGAAAAGAGATGCTCTGAACCGGGTTGTGCTCCCAGTTGACCTGAAGCCCCAAACGGCTGAGATGCCTGAGCACCTGGTCCCTGTGGGCGCATAGTAACTCTCGGGAGTGGGCCAGGATGAGCCAGTCGTCGAGGTAGTTGAGTATGCAGATGCCAGCTTCTCAGAGCAGGGCAAGGGCTGCCTCTGCGACCTTCGTAAAGACGCGAGGGGACAGGGACATGTTGAAGAGCAGGAACTTGTACAGATACGCCTGGCCGTCGAACGTGAACCGTAGAAAGGGTCGATGTCGAGGCAATATTGAGACATGGAAGTACGCGTCCTTCAGGTCTACCGCCGATCTAGATGCCGGACTCAAGTTAAGATGTGTTTTTGCGTGAGCATTTGGAGTGCCACAGGGATCAGATTTATGGCCTCTGCTTTTCTCCTTATACACTCACCTAAAGGATTATTAGGAACACCATACTAATACTGTGTTTGACCCACTTTCGCCTTCAGAACTGCCTTAATTCTACGTGGCATTGATTCAAAAGGTGCTGAAAGCATTCTTTAGAAATGTTGGCCCATATTGATAGGATAGCATCTTGCAGTTGATGGAGATTTGTGGGATGCACATCCAGGGCACGAAGCTCCCGTTCCACACATCCCAAAGATGCTCTATTGGGTTGTGATCTGGTGACTGTGGGGGCCATTTTAGTACAGTAAACTCATTGTCATGTTCAAGAAACCAATTTGAAATGATTCGAGCTTTGTGACATGGTGCATTATCCTGCTGGAAGTAGCCATCAGAGGATGGGTACATGGTGGCCATAAAGGGATGGACATGGTCAGAAACAATGCTCAGGTAGGCCGTGGCATTTAAACGATGCCCAATTGGCACTAAGGGGCCTAAAGTGTGCCAAGGAAACATCCCCCACACCATTACACCACCACCACCAGCCTGCACAGTGGTAACAAGGCATGATGGATCCATGTTCTCATTCTGTTTACACCAAATTCTGACTCTACCATCTGAATGTCTCAACAGAAATCGAGACTCATCAGACCAGGCAACATTTTTCCAGTCTTCAACTGTCCAATTTTGGTGAGCTCTTGCAAATTGTAGCCTCTTTTTCCTATTTGTAGTGGAGATGAGTGGTACCCGGTGGGGTCTTCTGCTGTTGTAGCCCATCCGCCTCAAGGTTGTGCGTGTTGTGGCTTCACAAATGCTTTGCTGCATAACTCGGTTGTAACGAGTGGTTATTTCAGTCAAAGTTGCTCTTCTATCAGCTTGAATCAGTCGGCCCATTCTCCTCTGACCTCTAGCATCAACAAGGCATTTTCGGCCACAGGACTGCCGCATACTGGATGTTTTTCCCTTTTCACACCATTCTTTGTAAACCCTAGAAATGGTTGTGCGTGAAAATCCCAGTAACTGAGCAGATTGTGAAAGACCGGCCCGTCTGGCACCAACAACCATGCCACGCTCAAAATTGCTTAAATCACCTTTCTTTCCCATTCTGACATTCAGTTTGGAGTTCAGGAGATTGTCTTGACCAGGACCACACCCCTAAATGCATTGAAGCAACTGCCATGTGATTGGTTGAATAGATAATTGCATTAATGAGAAATTGAACAGGTGTTCCTAATAATCCTTTAGGTGAGTGTATATGCTTCCCCTGGGAGATGCTATCAGGAATCGTGGAATAAGTTTCCACTGTTATGCTGACAATACATAACTTTATATTTCTACAAAACCTGATGAGATTTCACAATTCTCGAAATTAGCATGTGTGCATCAATGAAATAAAAGATTGGATGGCCAAAAATTTCCTTCTACTCAATTCTGAAAAACAGAGGTACTAATTATGGGACCAAAAAACTCTAAAAATAAGCCACTACAATATAATTTGACTCTAGATGGATGTACTATTACATCATCTTCAACAGCGAAGATCTTAGGTGTTATATTTGATACCAATCTGTCCTTTGAAAATCAAATCACCAATGTTTGTTGAACAGCATTCTTCCACCTAAGAAATATTGCTAAATTAAGGCATATGCTCTCTGTTGCTGATGCTGAACAACTAATTCATGCGTTCATGACCTCAAGACTAGATTATTGTAATGCATTACTGGGAGGATGTCCAGCAAGATGCAGCAGCCGGAGTGCTAACAAGAACCAAGAAATATGTTCATATTAGCCCCATTTTATCATCTTTACATTGGCTACCTGTTAAATTCCGTATTAACTTTAAAATTCTGTTATCTACATACAAAGCTCTGAATGGTCTCTGCAGTACTTAAGTGATCTTCTACCATGATATATTCCAACACGTTCATTAAGATCACAAAATTCTGACCTGTTAATAGTTCCTAGAATATAAAAATCCACAAAAGGAGGAAGATACTTTTCATATTTGGCTCCTAATTCTATGTAATAGTCTCCCTAACACTGTTCGAGATGCAGACACACTCTCTCACTTTAAGTCTAGACTAAAGACTCATCTATTTAGCCAGGCATACACCTAATTTATCCTCCAACCCACAATTAGGCTGCTTTAGTTGGGTCTGCCGGAACCAGAAACCAGAAACTTTGATCATGATCTCTAACTCTGCAATAAATTTAAAGCATCTATGCTAATATTATTTAATTTTTTTTCATGTCTCAACCTCGGGACTCCTGTCCTGAGGTCACCAGAACCGGCTGGATCCAGCAAGATTCCTGCTTCATGTTGGACTCCACTGCTACATGTCGCTGAATGATGATGACTAAATGCAGCCGGTGCCAGCCAAATATCACTTCACTCTATTACAATGGACTTCAGAGGATAAACTGATGCCAACTCCAACCTGCTTCACCTCGGTGTATTGATGGACTATGATCTTGAAATGGAATGCATAGACTAACTATTGCCAACAAAAGCCTTCATCAGCCAATTAACAAGGACAATTGCATCTATGTGAACTTCTGCAATTAATCAAGGATGGACTTCAAAGACTTTAGTCATTAATCTTGCAGTTCAAACACAATCAATGTTTAAACACTGACCCTTAACACTTAAGTTTAATCATTTTAAACCATGATTTTAACTATGCATTATTAATATTTAGATTATATTCATGATGTTAGCAAGAGGGGAACTGGCCCCCAAAGTGAGTCTGGTTTCTCCCAAGGTTATTTTTCGCCATTAATCAACATCTTATGGAGTTTTGTGTTCCTCGCTACAGTCACCTTCAGCTTGCTCATTGGGGTTATTAATACAATTATTATTTAATTATTTTTAAACACGATAAAGAATCGTATTTTATCTAATTACACAATGATGATTCATCAACTTTATAGACATTACAGTTTTATCGTTTGTTAATGCTGATCTTCTGTAAAGCTGCTTTGAAACGATGTGTGTTGTGAAAGGCGCTATACAAATAAAATTGACTTGACTTGACTTTCATTGATGTAGTAATCACTTTTCACCACAGATGGCTTGTCGCTCAGGTCTGGGATTTTGCTAAACTCTATATTGACAATTTCAAACGTGGAGCTAACGATATCCCCAATACTCACCGCAAATTCACAAAATTGATCAACACCTTCTTTAACAGCTTCGATGTTCTGATTACCCCGAAAACTTCGTCTTAAGAACAGGCCATTGTCGGCTCTAAATATGACTTTCCCATTCCTTGTGAAGACACTGAACTCACAGCATTCATCAGGCTTAGCCTTGGCTGCCTCGATATGGTCGACACCAGACCTGTGAATTCGACTGATGTAAACACCCCTCAGGTCTTTGAGCAGGACTTTCGAATCATTGACTTTCTCTACTATGAATTTGCACCAAGGGTTTTTGGTGCTCTTGGCAGCTTCTATGTTATAAATATTTGAGCGTTCAATACAGCTGAGGAACTGGCCATTGACAGCCTGTAGAGCCACACCCTCTTCATACAGGAATTATCAATAAAAGTAAAATTTACTGCAACCTAAGCAGACACAATGATGCAATGAATGATGAGCTTAATATTATATACTTGCTGATTAGAACATCTCCTCCTGTGAACAGACCTTTGAAACTTCTGGAAATTCAGAAAGCAGGTTCGGTCTGTCAAACTGGTTGCACCATCGACAACTAAATAACCTCAAAAGCAAAAACTTCAGAGCACATTCATAGAACACCAACAAAAAATGCCCCCATGGCATATTGCTGTTTTTCTTTTCTCTTAATGTCATATGAATAGAATTGATAATATTCTGATATAGTTATTTTATAGTGCACTGTAAAATGGAATCTAAAAATGATGTTGATGCAACTCAATTATCTCAAGTTGATTAGGACAACTCAAACTATAGTTTTGACTTAAAATTCTGTATTGCAGAACAACTGCAAAATAAAAAATGCAATTGCAGAACAAATAATGGTCAGAAATAAAAACGTATATTTCTGACAATTCTTCTGAATTTATTGTGCATCCATTCACATTTGAACCACCAAAAATGCAAACCCACTGAAGCCAGAGGAGAATTCTTTAAAGGTCAGATATCTGTTGAGTGTCAAAGACATTCTTAAACTCATCAGCGCTCAAGGGGAGCTCTCCATGTAGCCTCTACAACACAAGACGTCTTATAGTCAACATGAAATCAAAACGTACATCATTAACTCTCTTACGTTATTTAAATAATTAATTAATTCACTAATTGATTCAAGAAAGGGTGGTGTTAATTTTCCAATTGTGCATCCATTCACATTTGAACCACCAAAAATGCAAACCCACTGAAGCCAGAGGAGAATTCTTTAAAGGTCAGATATCTGTTGCTGTTCATGTCCAGAGTGTCAGGATAGACCTTCTTTCTTAGGGACGGGGCACTCTCTGGCATCCACACCCAGACCTCTGGAACCTCCACATCTGGCCCCTGGACAGGATGTGGAAGATCTAGCTGATCTACCACCTGCTGTTGTAGACACAATCAACCAAGCCGGAGCCCCTTCTACCAGGCAACTTTACACCCTAAAGTGGCGCCTGTTTGTGAATTTGTGTTCTTCTCGAGCCAAAGACCCACAAAGGTGTGCAGTCAGTTCAGTGCTGTCATTTCTGCAGGAGAGGTTGGAGGGGAGGCTGTCCCCCTCCACCTTGAAGGTGTATGTAGCCGCAATCATGGCCCACCACGATGCAGTAGACGGCAAGTCTTTGGGTAAGCACGACTTGATTATCAGGTTCCTAAAAGGTGCCCGGAGGTAAAATCTCTCTCGGCCAAGCCTGTTCCCCTCCTGGGATCTCTCAGTGGTCCTATTGGGCCTTCAGAGATACCCCTTCGAGCCGCTAGAATCTTTTAGACTCAGGACCCTCTCCCTAAAGACAGCCCTGCTGATTGCGCTCGCCTCCATCAAGAAGATTGGGGACCTGCAAGCGTTCTCTGTCAGCAACACTTGCTTGGAGTTCGGTGCGGCAGACACACATGTGATCCTAAGACCGCGACCGGGCTACGTGCCCAAGGTTCCCACCATGCCCTTCAGAGACCAGGTAGTAAACATGCAAGCACTGCCATGGGAGGAGGCAGACCCAGCCCCTTCGTTGCTGTGTCCGGTACGTGCTTTGCATACCTACATGGACCGCACCCAGAGCTTTAGACGTTCTTAGCAACTCTTTGTCTGCTTTGGTGGACAGCAGAAAAGGAACACTGTCTCCAAACAGAGGCTCTCCCATTTGGTGGTGGATGCCATTTCATTGGCCTATCGCACCCAGGCAGTGCCCCCCCCCCCCCCCCCCCCCACTCAATAAGGAGTGTTGCATTCTCACGGGCACTGGCTCGAAGCACCTCCCTGGCAGACATATGCAGAGCAGCGTGCTGGGCAAGACATAATACCTTTGCGAGATTCTACAATACCAGGGTAGTGTCAGTTTCGTCCCGTGTTTTCTCAGGTCCGAGCCAGTAGAACTCGGTAACACGCTGACGGACTGACCGGGTGGATCGCTTGCACCTAACGCCTTTTCCCTCGGTTGAGGTAATACTGAGTGATTTTTTTCCTCGGAGTTCCCACTCAATTGGCTCCCTGGATGATCCTCCTGGATGATCCTCCCTAGCCCTCTGGGTCCACAATTTGGTGGAGGAATTCACCTACCCAATCCACTGCAGGTACTGAAATCAACCCTGTACTGGAATAGGTGCTCCACAGGTCAGGGCTCCTACGTGAACTTCCCCCCTGTGTGTATTTTCCATGGTACGGTCCCCTTACGAGCGGACTCACATCTCACTTAGGCAGTTCCCGCTGCCCCCCGAAAGCCCATGTGGTGTATTCGCCACTCTTACCTCCCCCTCTCTGGGTAGGTGTGGTTTCTGCAGGGTCTTTTCGACATGAAAGAATAGGAAAGGGGGTAAGACCCCCTTCCCTATTGCATGTAAGGGCCCCAGCTGTTGACTCTATGCAAGAAACATAGAGAGAAAAGAGGCCCGGCTAGGCTCGGCCCATTCCCAGGTTGGCAAGCGTCGCCTTGTTCCACTGTCTAGGGTAACTATAAGGATTCCGACGACTTTGTGGGGCATTGGGGAAGGGTATGTGCAATCTGATACAGCTGGTCGTTTTGGCATGTCAAGTACCTGCCCGCTCCTGTGTCAGCAGTACATGTACACGGCTCAGCGCATGGCGTGATTTAAATTGGATCCTTAGTGTCGCTTCTTCGACACATCGTCAAAGTGAATGACAGACGGGGATATAACCTCCGTTCCCTGATGGAGGGAACGAGACGTGGTGTCCTCCCGGCCATGTCGCTGAGCCGAGCCACGGTTGTGGCCTGACCATTTCCAGCTCCTCAGAAAAATCCTGAATGAACAGACGTATTTCCCCTCCTTTAAAACCATATTTCAGGGGCGGACATGCTAATTCTGTCTGCCAACTTCTCATTGGCCTTTTTTCATAGATCAGCGGTATAGTCAGTGCTCAAGAGAGACCCCTAATGTCGCTTCTTCGACACAACATCTCGTTCCCTCCATCAGGGAACTGAGGTTACATCTGTATCCTAGACAATTATTTGTATTGTTTCCATTAATGGCAATATATAGATATGAAATTTAAACAAAGCTTACATTAAAAGTATCCCAGAATACCAACATATATATATATTTTTTAGCTTCCTCAGATTGATTATGTTCATCGGTCATGTACATTATTAACAGCACAATATATTTGAATCCCCTTGATAAAGTATGGATTTTATAATATTATATTTGAAAGCTTGATTTGTTAATTCACTCCATACTCAGGGGTTGTTTTGCTATGAACTTCTATATCTTCTCACACACATTGGGTTCCTCGCTTTAAGCCTTACATTTTCATAAGCCTCACCCTTCCAGGTGCCTTTCTCAGTGAATATCTTAACCTCTACATTGGCATTGGTCTTCTTGATTGTAGCTGTGAAGGGAATCTTAGCATTATCATCCTGGTTTTCTGTTTTGAGGAGCTGGTACAATACTGTCCTGAGTATGAGATGTTGACTTCGACACTTAATAATTCAAAATCAGAAGACACAGTACTGGACAGCCCCCAGGTGTGGGTCCATGTCGTGGTCTCTGTGACTGTGTCCATCCAGTTTAGTTTGAAGGTGTGGGACTGATTCACACTGCTTTCATTGATGTAGTAATCACTTTTCACCACACATGGCTTGTCTCTCAGGTCTGGGATTTTTCCAAAATCTATATTGACAATTTCAAACGTGGGGCTAACGATATCCCCGATACTCAATGCAAATTCACAACATTCATCAACACCTTCTTTAACAGCTTCAAGGTTCTGACAACCCCGATCATATTGACTTAAGAACAGGCCATTGTCGGCTCTAAATATGACTTTCCCATTCCTGGTGAAGACACTGAACTCACAGCATTCATCAGGATTAGCCTTGGCTGCCTCGATATGGTCGACATTAGACCTGTCAACTCGACTGAGGTAAACACCCCTCAGGTCTTTGAGCCGGACTTTCGAATCATTGACTTTCTCCACTATGAATTTGCACCAAGGGTTTTTGGTGCTCTTGGCAGCTTCTATGTTATAAATATTTGAGCAATAAATACAGCTGAGGAACTGGCCATTGACAGCCTGTAGAGCCACACCCTCTACATACAGGAATTATCAATAAATGTAAAATTTACTGCAACCTAAGCAGACACAATGATGCAATGAATGATGAGCTAGATAAGGGGAGGCTATATTGGCCTAATATTTGCTGGCACTCTGTTATCATATTTGTAAGCTTGTCCAGGATGGGTCGATATTTCAGGACAGTCTAAGATAAATTCTAAGTTTAAGTGTCTTTCCCATTCTGATGTACAACACACACAAAAAAAAAACTTTCTTGAACCATGTAGTCTCTGGAACAAATACATTACAATACAAATAGATCGCATATAAACACAATTCAACCTAAAAACCGTTTAAAACATTGTGAAGTGTTTCCAAACCATATATGATTGTGTCTTTTTGACGTGTTCTACATTATACATGTGGAAACACAGCACCATATTCCTGTTGTTGGTTCTTTACCCCCGACAGGGGGGGAACAAGGCGACGATCCCAGGCACGGGAGAAGGCCGTGCCAGCCGCGCCTTTTCTCTCTCTATGTTTCTCGCATAGAGCTAAAGCGGCTGGGGCCCTCATACGCATCGAGGAAGGCGATCTTTCCCAGTTTCCTATTATTTCAGGGGGACAAGATTCTGCGGAGACCACACCTGCCCAAGCTGGGGGAGGTATGAATGGTGAAATACATCACATGGGCTTTTAGGTCACATGTGAAAAGTGGCGCGGTGGTAGATCCTGCCTCATTGGGAGGGAAGTGTTGCTACAAACACAGCGACCGGGGGTCCTTGAGAACTGCCCAAGGGAGATACAGGTCCGCTCACAAGGGGACCGTACCGCGGAAAATACACACAGTGGGGGAAGTTCACATAGGAGCCCATCCTATAGAGCACCTATTCCAGTACAGTGTAGATTGAGTACCCGCATTGGATTTGGTCAGCGAATTCCTCCGCTGAATTCGCAGACACAGAGTGCTAGTGAGGAGTCATCCAGTGAGCCGAGTTAGTGGGATCACCAGGGATAAGAGCGCACGATTTTACCTCAGTGGAGGGAAAGGGCGCTAGGTGCAAGAGATCCACCCGATCAGTTTGTCAGCGTGTTACCGAGTTCTACCGGCTCGGACCTGAGAAAACACGAGACGCATCCGGTATTGGGTGTTACCCAACCCGCTGCTCTGCATATGCCTGCTAGGGAGGTACCCCTGGCCAGTGCCCACGAGGATGCAACACTTCTTTTTGAGTGTGCTCAGACCCGCAAGGGGATGGGGGGGGGCACGATCTGGGTGTGATATGCCAATGCTATGGCATCAACCACCCAGTGGGAAAGACTCTGTTTAGAGACAGTATTCCCTTTCCGCTGTCCACCAAAGCAGACAAGGAGCTGCTCAGAACATCTAAAGCTCTGCGTGTGGTCCAAATAGATGCCTGGACACGGCAACGAAGAAGCTGGGTCTGCCTCTTCCCGGCACACCGATTGCAGGTTCACTACCTGGTCTCTGAAGGGAGTCGTAGGAACCTTCGGCACGTAGCCCGGTCGTGGTCTTAGGATCACACGAGTTTCTGCCAGACCGAACCCCAGGCAGATCTCACTGACAGAAAACGCTTGCAGGTCCCTGACCCTCTTGATGGAGGCGAGCGTGATCAGGGGGGCCATCTTTAGGGAGAGGGCCTAGAATTCGACTGATTCCAGTGGCACAAAGGGGGTCAAAGGACCACTGAGAGATCCCAGGAGGGGAACAGGCATGGCCGGGAGGGATTCAATCTCCGGGCGCCTCTTAGGAACCTGATAACTAATTTGTGCTTACCCAAAGACTTGCCGTCTACTGCATTGTGCTGGGCCGTGATAGCAGCTACATACACATTCAAGGTGGAGGGGGACATTCTCAGGACAGACTGTCTGTCCAGGGTTTGAAAGTTTGGTGGCAGGCGGGGGTGATAAACACACATTGCGTGCCACGGTGTGATGCTCTTCTCGGGACTCGAGTCTGGAGCCAGCGCTGAAGCGGTCTCATATGCATCAACCCCAGCAGCGTGACCGCCGCGGAGGATGCCATATGCCCCAGGAGCCTCTGGAAAAATTTTAAAGGGACCGCTGTGCCCGGCCTGAAGGCGGCGAGGCATTTCAGCACCAACTGGGTGTGGTCGTTGGTGAGGTGTGATGACATTGATACTGAGTCTAACTCCATACTGAGGAAAGAGATGCTCTGAACCAGGGTGAGCTTGCTCTTTTCCCAGTTAACCTGAAGCCCTAAACGGCTGAGGTGCCTGAGCAACTGGTCCCTGTGGGAGCATAGTAACTCTCAGGAGTGGGCCAGAATGAGCCAGTCGTCGAGATAGTTGAGAACGTGAACACCTGCTTCCCGAAGAGGGGCAAGGGCTGCCTCTGCGACCTTCGTAAAGATGCAAGGGGACTGGAAAAAAACATGCCGAAGGTGAGGACATTGTACTGATACGCCGGGCCATCGAACACAAGGCCCAGTTGAAAACGCGCAAATCCAAGATCGGTTGTAAGCCGCCGCTTTTTTTGGGTATGATGAAGGGCTGTAGAAACCCTTCTTCATCTTGGCTGGAGGGACAGGCTATATGGCGTCTTTGTGTAAGAGAGTCGCGATTTCTTACTTACCTTGCTCCGCACACCTGGCAGGGGGCGGGTTAGTGACTGAGGAGGAGGTCCTATGGAGGTGTCCTCTAGACTCGTCAGAAACCGGCCTGCCGGGGGACAACAGTCGTGGGGCTGGAGGCGAAGGGTCTGTGTCCAATGTGCCAGGACTGCTGAGGTGTGGCACCTGCATGTGGCACCTGCCGTGAGAACAGCGTTTGCAGGCCAAGTGACCCAGAGACGAATGTGTGTACTGCAGCTCGAAGGTGGTGTGGCAAAGTAAATAAACCGGGGGCGTACGCTTCCTGCGGGGCACTTTTCTTAGAAGCCGTAGCAGGACGCCCTTGGCGGGCAGACAGGGCACGGCTTGTGCTGGAAGTGCGATGGGGCATGATGTGAGAGTTGGCCTCCATCTGCTTCTTTACTGCTGAGAACTGCTGGGCGAAGTCCTCAGTGGTGTCGCCGAAAAGGAGACGGGCGTGTTGAGAAAGCGCGCTTTGTCCACTTTGCGCATCTCGACAAGGTTCAGCCACAGATGTCGTTCCTGAACCACGAGGGTGGCCATTGCCTGCCCAAGTGACTGCGCTGTGACCTTTGTGGCCCTGAGGGCAAGGTCAGTCACTGAGCGCAGTTCCTGCAGCACGTCAGGGTCAGGACTACCCAAGTGCTGATCTTTAAGTGCCGTGGCCTGGTGGAATTGCAGGAAGCCATGGCATGCAAGGTGAAAGTGGCCTGTCCGGTGGCGCTGTAGGCTTTGGAGGTCAGTAAGGATGTCATCCTACAGGCCCTGGAGGGGAGCACCGGGCGATCCTGCCAGGTGGTGGCATTTTCGGGACACAGGTGGATCGCAACCACTCTGTCCACCTGGAGAACTGCCATGTACCCGTGGACTGCTCTGCTATTGAGGGTAGTGAGAGTGGATGAGCAAGAGGGTCGTTTACAGGCAGTGAAAGGTGCCCTCCATGACCTCATCAGCTCATCATGCACTTCTGGTAAGAAGGAACCGGGTGAGGTGTGGCTGTGAGCGGCACGCAGTCCAGAGGAACCAATCATCCAGCCACAAAGGTTGTGGGGAGGACGGAGGATTCCAGTCCAACCACATGCTGGCGGCGGCCCAGGCAAGCATGTCGGCCATCTGGGCATCAGTTTCTGACTGGGTGTGCTGACCCGAAGGTGGCAGCCCAATCGAGTCATCCACGTCAGACGCTGGAACACTCTCCGATGCAGCGGCAAGCTCATCATCCAGCTCAAGGGGCTCAAGAGGATAGGCAGGCTTAAGCCGTGATCGCAATGTTGCTATGGTAAGGTTCTCGCAGTGAGAACACAAACCATACACAAATGCTACCACAGTGTGATCACGGCCAGACACACAAGCCAGCGCCTGTGACCATCAGGAGTGGAGAGAACTCAACAGCATCACGGAACTACACAGGGGCGGAAAGGCATCCTAATAAAGACGTGTCCTGAAAAGGATGTTCAAAGCCACTGTGTATTGCTTTTTTAGAGAAAAGTACTCTTTTAGGAAAATTTATCTTTTAATCTGCGCTGTCAAAGCGCCCAGGGGCAAAGCTGCACTGTTGTGCAGAGAAGGAGAAAGCCGCTGATATGTGCCGTAGATTCAACAGCATACGCTTAGAGATGAGAGGAAACAGACTGTGACTCGCAGTTCGCTGCATATATAACCGGTTGGCTCCAAAGAAAATTTCTGAATGAACAGACTCATTTCCCTCTCTTTATATACGTATTCCTGGGGGCAGGACATGCAAATTCTGTCTGCCAATTTCTCATTGGCCTTTTCTCAAAGTTCAGAGATGCATAAGGCTCTCAAGAAAGACCCCTAGTGTCGCTTCTTCGACACAACGTCGAAGTGAGCGAAAGACGGGGAACATATTTTCCACATTCTTGGTTTCACCTGGAATGTGAACCGCTGGTTTGTTCCTCTATTTCTTTTTGTCTCCCCTCAAGCCTTAATTTTTACAATATTTGTATTTTCACGAGTCTCTCTGAGGGCAGTACCTGCTGGCCAGTGTTTATCTGTGCTTCTGTGCCTTTTCCAGAAGAGGTCAGTGCAGCTTTCTTTCGCCTCCTGGAGGAATTAAATTCAGTCGGATTCCTCAGTGTCACAAAAGGTTTTGTGTCTTCTGTTGAAAAGTGTATCTCCACAGAAACGGGTGGTTTGTGGGGGTGAGCAGTGGGGTTAATGGTGGTTTAACATCGAGGGTTTTTTTCTCTCAGCTTGAAATTATTCTTTCCATTTCAGGTCTGAGATCTGTGTCTCAGCCAAAAGCTAACAAATTTTCCACATGATCCTGGTGGCGTATAGACCTTAAAAGTGGTCATATTGTTTCTTTTTAGTTTTGCACCAAAAAATAATGTCATATTAAATGATACTATATTAATATTATTATATAAATAATAATCTAAATAAATATAAAAACACTTGGTTAAAAAAACACCTAAACTGGGTTGCCATTGTTTAAATAAACACACACGTTGGGCTTTTCTAATCCAGGAAGTTGGGTTGTTCATTTTATCGCAGCAAAAATGGGTTATTTATTGAACCTAAATGCTGGTTCATTTCCACAGGTATACTGGATTAATATCTTCAGGTGTTTTATCTTTAACAAATTGTAAAATAAACCACACCATAAACAAATGAGTTCACATTGTACCTCCTTTGTTTTGGATTCATATTAATACATGCAGTAATCATATTTAAATTCATTTTCCAAAGCTTTAATAAAGAATTTGTAGATCAATAAGGTAACATTTATAATTAATGTTAATTACATTAGGCATTCAAAACATGTATTGTTACTTATACAGTAATTCCAGTGTCTATTACCAAAAAAATATTGATGTAATAAATTCATAAAGAAATCACAAATGTAAGTTAAAGTTAAAATAGTACAAATACAAGTAACCTTTGTGCAGGCCTGTTGTACTGTAGGTTATAGGGGAGTAAATCCTTGACATGTCAGCCTGATTGATGTACTCCACCATATTTGTGCAATCCTGTGAATGACAGATATAAAGAAAGCAAAGGAAAATATTAAACAGAGAAAGATATTGGACCCTTTTTTAAGACTGCTAAGTGCAGTTCTATGCTTTAAGTCATATGCACAATGTCAGTGGGGTTTTGGTATTTTTGTGCAAGAATGAGTTAAGTCTGGGCGCAGATGGTTTGGTGAAATTGTGCAAACAATGCGCTGATGGGCTGGGTCAAGTGAAGTTTAATTCTGAGCTTCTCCGGTTATTGCAGCATCTGCACTCTATTATATATCTATTCCCTGTCAAGCACCAGCGATATAATCAAAGACACATATTCATTAGAAGTTGGAAGTGTAAACGATCTGTTTATAATGCATTAGAATAATAGAAATATGGACACACTCCATTTATATGCTTAGAAAATGTTATTCTTGTCAGGATTTGGATGTACACTATGTTAAATTGTAGGGAAAGTATTATTAATAAATCTACTGACACACAATCATGTCTAGTGTTAACAGTGATTGTATAGGCACACACTTCACAGGTCGAATTTGCTTTAAAAATTTAATTCATTTATTTAAACACAAACAAATTAAACCAAACCATTAAACCATTAAACCAAATTGAACAAAAAAATATTTCTAAATTCAAATGACACTTTACACTTCAATCAAAACAAAAATATACTCAAAATAACAACATGGCCAAAACAATCATATACTGTACCACATCCAAACATTTTACTCTCTCCAACTTCTTCAACCGGCACCTTTTGCAGTGACTTAAAAATCACTCGACAATAACAGGTGGAAAAATACTGTGGCAGGGCGGAGGGTGGAGCCGGGTCGTGAGTCTACACACTCGGTCCCTTATCAGGCAAATCAAGCCTCCGAGAGGGATAAAGGCCGACTGCGGAGGATGTTGCAGGAGAGAGAGATTGTTTACGAACTTTTCCAGACAGGATGAACTTTTCCTCTGGAAAATAGCAAATTAAGTTTTGCGCCACTTCATTAACATATAATACACACACAGTTTGCGCACATGCACCCACAGTTAGCACAAACACTCACAACCATGCCCACTTACTCTTTTTGCTGGCACGAAAATTGGATAAGACGTACCACACACTCATTGAGCATAGAGCTGCGCTTTGCACATTCACAAAAATGAAGACCATCAACCCAAAATATTTGCAATTTAGCCGTCATTAGAATGCAGGAAGCACAGTTAATATATGCATCTGTACAATAACAGGTTGAACTGTGCACCAGTTTGTGTCTTCACACACAAGCGTTTATCTCATTGATTATGGTTTTTGAATTACAACGCAACAAGAAATATTTAAAAAAAAAATGATATTAAATGTCTCATAATTATTTTTTTTAATTTGTATCCATTAATAGTTAGTTTACTGTAGACATGCTTTTCATGTTTAAGTCAAAGCTCCATATGACACGTGCACGTGTGCTGAGCGCTGTGTTGAAGCTCTGAAGCCCGTGACGTGAGTGATATGAAATGGACTCCATGTCTGGCGACACACAGCGTGGTAAATGGTCTGCACTTATATAGCACTTTTTTTTAACCTTAGAGGTTACCAAAGTGCATTACACTGCATCTCATTCACCCATTCACACACACAATCACACACCAATGGCCGCAGAGCTGCATGCAAGGTGCTAGTCTGCCATTGGGAGCAACTTGGGGTTCAGTGTCTTGCCCAAGGACACTTCGGCATGTGGAGTCATGTGGGTCGGGAATCAAACCATCAACCCTGTGATTAGTGGCCGACCAGCTCTACCACCTGATACACAGCCACCCCATAATCAAATGTCCATTGTGTTAAGTGTTATAGGCTTTAAATGAAATAAATGAGTCAAGTAAGTGACATAATTTGGAATTCAGAATGGTGAATTTCTCCTAAAAGAGAAGTGCATCACTCAAAAACCAGAATAGGTAAATAACAAACGCATTTATGATCATTGGGCATTAGTGTAGCAAAGCTAGACGAGCTAGAAATCTGCATCTGATGAATTTGAGTTGGAGGGAGGTGTGCATTGTTTCAACTGTCTGTGAGAACAACCCAGCCAATAACCCAGAAGCTGGGCAACACATAAACAACCCAAAACTGAGAAAATAACCCCATAAAAAGGTCTGAAAGGTTTAGCCCAGCATAGGGTTGAAAAAATAACCCAGATTTGTTTTGAGAGTCTTGTTTGCAGCTCTGTTTAAACAGATGAAAGTTCTGAAACTTACAATATGTTCATACTACAATGGACTTTCTTATCTCAAAAGATGCAGGAAAGCTTGATTAATGATATGACCCCTTTAAGCCTGGACCATAATGCTCAAGTTGTCTCATTATTGTACATTCACACTCTATATGTGCTTCCTGCTCGTGGCATCTTTCATACCGCTATATTCAAGGCTTGTTCATGCTGTCCAGATGGTGTAGACCACCAGAGCTGTGCTGAGTGGGCACTGCTGGTTACATGGCTGGCAGATCGAGTAAAGTCCCTGCTTTCACCAACAGTCAAAGACCACGAGCCAGTGAAATCCCAGTTTTGTTGAAAGACTGACGAGTGCCAGGCTGTCATTCACACCGGACTGGAAAACCCCTTGTAATTTAGAGGCCAGCAGACGCAGAGGAGAGATCTTGTTCAAGGTTGAGAGGATTATCACTCAAGTACAGTAACACAGTGGGCTGTTAGAACAGATGCAGCACACATACTTATCAAACGACTTGTGATCGCCATGAATACCTGCCATTCAAGTCTGTGTTTCTTTACAAAGTAATTTTGCATTCGTTTTCATGTTCCATGGTTTTTAAATTAAACTGTCTGTAAATACCCATCCTGGCAACCACCCACAACACATTAACATCATGGAGGACACTTTAGCATGGGCAAGCACCACAGCGGAAATTAAGTTCATAATTAAATCATTAAGTTGGTTTAAAAAAATAAAGTTTTGTTTTTGTTGTCTGTTTGGTTGCTGTCTCATGACAGATTCAAATTCATGATTTACATTTACATTTATGCATTTGGCAGATGCTTTTATCCAAAGTGACTTACAGTGCACTTATTACAGGGACAATCCCCCCGGAGCAACCTGGAGTTAAGTGCCTTGCTCAAGGACACAATGGTGGTGACTGTGGGGATCAAACCAGCAACCTTCTGATGACCAGTTATGTGCTTTAACCCACTACACCACCATCACTCCACACCATCACAGTTGTACTGTTTGACTGTGATAAAACAGCTTTAACATTAGTGTACTTAAGGCCAAATTTTGACAAAATTGATATTTGTTATGTCCTTTGTGAAATATCATAATTATATATATATATATATATATATATATATATATATATATATATATATATATAATTGCAGTCACAGAGGATAAAATAAACACATCCATCATGATGTAATTTCCGTTCATTTTATATATATATATATATATATATATATATATATATATATATATATATATATATATAAAAGAATTTGGTACTTTTATTCACCAAAGTCCTTTCAACTGATCACAGTGTATAGTCAGGTCATTAATAATTAAATTACTATTACAATTTGAAAATGATGTTCAGAACTTCTTAAACTACTTCAAAGAGTTCTCATCATAAAATCCTCCATGTGCAGCAATGACAGCTTTGCAGATCCTTGTTATTCTAGCGGTCAGTTTGTCCAGATACTCAGGTGTCCATTCATCCCACACTTCCTGTAGCACATGACCATTCACCCCACACTTCCTGTAGCACTTGCCATAGATGTGACTGTCTTGTCGGGCACTTCTCACGCACCTTACAGTCTAGCTGATCTCACAAAAGCTCAATGGGGTTTAGATCCGTAACACTCTTTTCCAATTATCTGTTGTGCAATGTCTGTGTTTCTTTGCCCACTCAAAACTTTTCTTTTTGTTTTTCTGTTTCAAAAGTGTCTTTTTCTTTGTAATTCTTTACTGTTGTACGTTAAACGGGTGTTTAGCGGGTAGAATTCAATGATGCCTCACATGTCAGCGGAGGACATGTGAGGCATCTATTTCTCAAACTAGAGACTCTGATGTACTTATCCTCTTGTTTAGTTGCACATCTTCCACATCTTCTTTGAAGACTGTAGTTACACCTTTGGATGAAATCTTCAGTTTTTTTGGCCATTTCAAGCATTGTATCGCCTTTATTCCTCAAAACAATGACTGACTGATGAGTTTCTAGAGAAATCGGTTTCCTTTTTGCCATTTTTGAGCTAATATTGATCTTAAGACATGCCAGTCTATTGGATACTGTGACAACTCAAAAACAAACACAAAGACAATGTTCAGCTTCATTTAATGAACCAAATATCTTTCCGCTGTGTTTGATATAATGGCAAGTGATTTTCTAGTGTCAAATGATCAATTTATCATGATTACTCGAGGATAAGGTGTTGGAGTGATGCTGCTGTCTAGTTTTAATCAAAAATGACTTTTTTCAGATAGTGATGGTGCTGTTTTTTACATCAGTAATGTCCTGAATATACTATGTGATCAGTTGAATGCCACTTTGGTGAATTAAAGTACCAATTTCCTTCCCAAACAGCAAATTCTGTTCATTATTCCAAACTTTTGGCCGCCAGTGTATATATATATATAATATTTCAGTCTCTCTGACTGTTCTTGCTATCATGCCAGTCTTGATTTAGATGGCCGTCCCATTTATCTGGGAGCAAACTATAAAGATCAATTAAAACAATTGGACCTAGTAAAGTTTGGCTCCAGGGGATGACTCTTTAAATGTCAGGACATGGGCTGCAACTCACTGAAATTTCTGGAAAGAGTTTGGAGAATATGACGCTTACAACAGTTTTTCTAATGGTGTCTTGGAGATGGATGTGTCTATAAATGACACTGAGATATTTTCAGAGGATTTCAAATGAAGAGAAAGGGTTTGTTAAAATGAGAATATCCATTATTTTACAAAAGTTTGGAATAAGGGTGCTTTTAGTATGTAATACAAAGGTACAGTATAACAGATGCTGTTTGAACACATTTTTCTCAGGTATGTTGGCTTTTAAACATACTGTGGTGGTGCCATGACACAGTGAAGGTATTAGATGGTACACTCTAAAAAATGCTGGGTTAAAAATAACCCAATTCTCAATCCAGTGCTGGTTTAATATTCTAACCATCAAAACAGTGACTCATCAGTGAAGAGCACTTTTTTCCAGTCCTGTCTGGTCCAGCGAAGGTGGGTTTGTGCCCATAGGCGATGTTGTTGCCAGTCCTGTCTGGTCCAGCGAAGGTGGGTTTGTGCCAGAGGCGACGTTGTTGCCAGTCCTGTCTGGTCCAGCAAAGGTGAGTTTGTGCCCATAGGCGACGTTGTTGCCAGTCCTGTCTGGTCCAGCGAAAGTGGGTTTGTGCCCATAGGCGACGTTTTTGCCAGTCCTGTCTGGTCCAGCGATGGTGGGTTTGTGCCCATAGGCGACGTTGTTGCCAGTCCTGTCTGGTCCAGCGAAGGTGGGTTTGTGACCGTAGGCGACATTGTTGCCAGTCTTGTCTGGTTCAGCAAAGGTGGGTTTGTGCCCGTAGGTGGCGTTGTTGCCAGTCTTGTCTGGTTCAGTGAAGGTGGGTTTGTGCCCGTAGGTGTCGTTGTTGCCAGTCCTGTCTGGTTCAGTGAAGGTGGGTTTGTGCCCATAGGCGACGTTGTTGCCGGTGATGTCTGAAAAGGTCCTGCCTTACAACAGGCCTACAAGCCCTCAGTCCAGCCTCTCTCAGACTATTGCGGACAGTCTGAGCACTGATGGAGGGACTGTTTGTTCATGGAGTAACTCGGGCAGTTGTTGTTGTATTGTACGGGTGAACCGATCCTGTGCAGGTGTTGTTACACATGGTCTGCCACTGCGAGGATGATCAGCTGTACTTCCTGTCTCCCTGTAGCACTGTCTTAGGCGTCTCACAGTACAGACATTGTCATTTATTGCCCTGGCCACATCTGCAGTCCTCATGCCTCCATGCAGCATGCCTAAGGCATATTCATACAGATGAGCAGGGACCCTGGGCAGCTTTCTTTTGGTGTTTTTCAGAGTCAGTAGAAAGGTCTCTTTAGTGTCCTAAGTTTTTAGGTACATGTTCATTCATTGTTTATGGTTCATTGAACAAGCATGGAAAACATTGTTTAAACCCTTTACCAAAAGATCTGTAGTTAGTTGGATTTTTGCAAAATGATCTTTAAAATACAGTGTCTTGAAAAAGGGACTTTTCTTTTTTATGCTGTGTTTATATGCATAACACTTCATTGGTATTGCTTTGAATCATTGTCATTGTTTAATCCAGATACACCCTATTTTTTCTGTTTTGTTTGTTTTATTTGTTTAAAAAAATATGAGAAACAATTGTGTAAATAGTACATATACATGAACTTTTGGAGTGTTTTGCATATGATGATGTTGTTGACTTTTTCAGGTGGTATTTTTCCTTTATATTATATTATGTGGATGTGAATATACTAATATTAATTGAATGATTGATTAATGATTGAAGCTCATTGGCTACTGCCGATTGAGTATCACTTAAATAAATCCTGTTGTATGTTTGTTCTCATGGCCTGGGGAATCCAGATAGTCTGTCGATACTCTTTGGCATTGTAATGTTTTGTTGCCTAATAAAATAATTATGTGTTGGAGATTGAGTGCCTTGCTCGGATTCAACTTTAATTTGATGTTGATAGCAGCCCCATTTGAACTTTGCTTCAGTTTGTGATTTTTTTTTTTTAAGAATTTGCCTCACTGATGATGTTTTTTATGTACAAAGCAACAAGAAATGTTTAAAAACTACATCAAATGTCTCAATTTCTTTTTATACATGAATAATTACATTACTGTTTTAGAGCATCCTAAGACACTTCAGTTCTTTTATTTAAATTCTCCCAAGGCTGGACTGGCCATAGGGAACACTGGAACACTGGAATTTTTCCAGTGGGCTGCTGGGTAATTTGGGCTGTCCTGTTGCTTCATAATTACCGGCCCAACCTACAGGCAATATAGGCTGCTGTCCTGGGCTCCAACATGCCCGTGCGGACCCCACAACAGAATGAATATTCAAAAGACTCTGTAAAGTTAAACTAATGGACTGGCTTTTATTTTGAAAACAGAAATGACTTTTATTTTGAAACTACTTACACATCATAGCGTATTTCAGCATATGTGCAGTAATTCCGTGGCTGCGTCTGAAACCAAAAGAAGCTGTCTTGTTTCCTTGCTGCCCTATAAGTAAATGTTTCAAAAGACAACATTTGCGTATTAAGGCACCTCCAGAAACTGGTTTTGGACAGGCTACAGAGGCAGTCTAATGTCACATCATTGTTAAGATACCAGCAACCGATAAACACCATCTGGTGCCCACCGAAGGTAATGTGTCTGCTTCATTCATCCAACCAATCCAAAATAGTCTAATAATCTAGAACAAAATCAAGAGTTTTGGCCATAACCAAGTGTATATTTCATAAATTACAATAATAATTTCTCGCTTGAAATTAAATCAAAGTTCAACTGCCTCATCGGCTGCCGTTGTTTTTCTTCAGCTCAACTGCTGTGGATCCGCACACACAGGATTGTGAGATTTCATAGTCAGTGAAGGATACATCTATGCTGCCTTCAACAATACATCAGATGAAGGATATCATTAGACATGATGTGACACGAACTTTGGCTTCGTACATGTCTTGATCTTTTCCTGCCTCCGTATACTGTCTCCGAAGGCAGCCTGTACCTCACGTGGACCTCATTATTTGACAAACAAATCACAATAATGTTGAACCAAATGCAACATGTTAAGTGTAAGATGAGCTCTTAATCAAAAAATTACAAATAACTGCAAGTTACAACAAATACAATAACAGCAGCGCATATAAAAGGAGGTTGTTATGTTTCATTACAACACATTACACAATGCATAATAACAGTTCAAATTAATGCACATATAAATAAATAAAAGTATATTCAGTGTAGAGATGCCTCAGTGTGAGTATATGATGGTTAGATTACCATCTGAGAAACAAATCACGGTTAACTGGTTTTACAATTATTTGCACATTTTCTTATTATGCAACAGCTTTAATGCAAAAAAAATTAAAAATGCATATCATATAAGAATTGTCAGCACACATAAACATTCCAAAAAGTGCCATCTTTTTATTCATCACTTCTAAAAATATCAACACCGCTAAAAATATTAAACTTACTAGTTTGTTGTTGGACGACTGGTGGAGCATCCTGTCCCATTTGTCATTTCAATGCTGCCAAACAGACGATTTCAGGCACTTTTTTGATGGATATGAATCTGGTAGATCAAGTTCCTCTGTTATATTTTTACATTTGTGTGTTTAAGCTTCAGTTTCATGTGAATTGAAAGTTCACGTTCATTTCGTGACACCTGGCCTTTAAAGCACCACACGGCCACCGTCCGTAACCATAGCAACAGCTCCAGTACCCACACAGAGTTTTCTCATTTAGGCTTGCAGAATCTTACAAAAAACTATTTTATGTTGTATATTTATACATTGTGCATTGATAAAAATATGTAAACAGGGACAGATGCATGATTGGGGGGGGGGGGGGGGTGGCAGATGCATGATTGGGGGGACAGATGCATGATTGGGGGGCAGATGTATGATGGGGGGACAGATGCATGATTGGGGGGGCAGATGCATGATTGGGGGGACAGATGCATGATTGGGGAGCAGATGCATGATTGGGGGGCAGATGTATGATTGGGGGGACAGATGTATGATTGGGGGGGCAGATGCATGATTGCGGGGACAGATGCATGATTGGGGGGCAGATGTATGATTGGGGGGACAGATGCATGATTGGGGGACAGATGCATGATTGGGGGGGACAGATGCATGATTGGGGGGCAGATGTATGATTGGGGGGGCAGATGCATGATGGGGGGGGCAGATGCATGATTGGGGGGTGGGCAGATGCATGATTGGGGGGGGCAGATGCATGATTGGGGGGGTAGATGTATGATGGGTGGACAGATGCATGATTGGGGGGCAGATGCATGATTGGGGGGACAGATGTATGATTGGGGGGGAAGATGCATGATTGGGGGGGGGCAGATGCATGATTGGGGGGGCAGATGCATGATTGGGGGGGGCAGATGCATGATTGGGGGGACAGATGCATGATTGGGGGGGGCAGATGCATGATTGGGGGGACAGATGCATGATTGGGGGGACAGATGCATGATTGGGGGGGGCAGATGCATGATTGGGGGGGGGGGGGTGTCCCCCATCTCCCCCAAGTCTATGCTAGTGATATATTCATATGTAATATATTATTATTATACTTGTTGTCTCCACAACCTCATATTAACTGAGACAATAGTTTATTTGCATTTCTAGAAAAGAGTTGAAAGGTGATTAAGATCTTTAAAAACTGAAGAAATACACACTTTCCCTTGAACTTTCATGTCCATTTTAACCTAACATCTGGATGTAGGGAAAGAAGTTTTCAGGCATGATATTTGAGCTATAAAGTGCTTATTTTAGTGTGTTCTCTAAAAAATGCACTCATCACATTTACAGTGGTTTTATATGTTTTAAAGTGATGGCCATATTTGCACTGTGGGACCCGTTGTCATGACTAGCAGTTCATAGAAATGTCTTCTTTTTTCTTTTTTGTTTTTCAAACACAACCATTTGAAAATGAAAATGAAATCAATGCACGAGACGTGACAGTGGTTCTCATGTGCGAAGACTATCCGAATATTCTCAACCTCTTTTCAAAACCTTTGATTTATCGTAAGTGTTGTATATTGATTTAAGCTTCAGTTGATAGCCAAGGCCACAGAAAAATGATCTTTTTCTTATTTAAATGCATCCAAGATTAACACACCAACTATTTGGATATTTACACTAGTGTTGCTGGCCTTGAACCGCACTTGCACTTTCTAGCATAAACACATTTTCATTTCATTAAGCACATTTATTTTTCGACATCTCTCTTTCATTATAAAAGAGTAAATGGCGTAAACAAGCATATAAGTACATTCAAACTTATAAAGGGCTTTAGCTAAAATAAACTATTTCTTAACAGTAAACTTCACGTTTAAAAGGGGAGTTCACCCCAAAATAAACTCTCATGTTGTTTCAAACCTGTACGACTCTCTTTCACTCTAATTAAATGGGAAAGGGACAGGTTTGGAACGACATGAGGATGAGTAAATGATGACCGATCTCAAGGGTGATATATTCATTAACCTAGTAATCAAATGATGAAAACATATTTTTATTTAATTGCATGAGGCTATAGAAACCTGATGTTTTTAAGAGACCCACACGCACAAATGGGATGAAAGTGAAGACAAATGTTTGGCTGAGAACGGTTTGTTTCCCACGCTTCAGTGGACGTTTGTGTTAAGTTGAGCCGGGAATTGTGTGGAGCTCAGGAGAAAGGTCACTCTCATTTACTGTAACTAAACCACCACAATTGAATGTGAAATGACAGAAATTGGGCCAAATAATTACATTTTTTACAATACTCCAGTGTGTTCAGATATCCCAACTTCTTTGGCCCAAATGAATGCTGTTATTCTTTATAATGGATTGGGTTTGGATCAGGGGAGATATTCTGACCATTTAATTGAACTGAATGTGGTAGTGGTGGTTTGTGGGTTGGAGGTAAATCTCTATTCATATTTGGGAAACGATAGCGAACTGAGAATCCAACATGTGACACGTTAAGTTCAGCAGACCGAATAAGCAGCGAGATGAATATTGTGACATTTGCTGGGAAAGCCAAAGTAATATGTCACCGACACTCGAGTCCGAGTCTCCGCACGTATTATTGGATTTCAGGTGTGATGGATTGTGTGTTTTTGAGCCTCAATCAAAAGCCATGTTGATGGTGAACATTGTAATTCCTTCTGCCTGTGTGTTTATCAGAGGTGTCGTGAGGTCAAATCAAATCATGAATATGCTTCTGAGAGCAGCCAGAAGAATATGGAAAAAGATAGATATTGTGGAGACACAAACGCTGGCAGTTCATACAGAAACTCTGAGAGGAATAAATCCAGGATTGAAGATTCTTTATAGGTGTTGGTGGGAGACATGTCTTGGACCGTGGCAGTTTAAATCGGTTGTTTATTACGTTCTTTTGCACGGCCAAAACCAAAATGAGCTGCCAATCTGTGCACACGATATATCCTGCTGTTGTACTCGGGATTGTTATTCGAGCGGTCATTGTGTATGAGATTGCTAATTTTGTACTTAAAGAAGAAGAGAATATCACTTTCTTTTCTTTTTTTGTTTTAAAATCAAATCAGATGCCACCTGATTGGCTACAGCGGATGCTTTGACTGTAGTGTTCTGCTCAAGCAGGTCTGTAATACTTGGAGAGAGTTAGCATTGACATTATTGTTAGCATTCATCTCCAGACTGAACTCACTGTGAACTCGGCCACAGTGGGTTAAAAGTTCTTCAGCTGAAGTCGGTCTTTGCTTACTGAAATTCCAAGCACTGCCCCCAGTGGCCGAAGTGGGAAGTGTTTTTGAGCGTAAGGGCACGTGTGAGCTCCAGTTTCAGGCCAATATATTGGAAGACATGTACATCAAGACGTGTTATTCTCTGTTTTCTGAGTGTTTTTCAAAATGTGTTTTATGTTCAAGAATATGGAAATAAACAATATATTGGATTTTAAAGCCAGTTTTTGTATTTTCCTATCATTGCTTTACTCGTCTGCCACAATAATGTAATAAGTTTTTATTATCTGAATTATTATTATTTTTACAATATGTATATTTTAGTTATATTTATTTTAAATACAACAGTTTATAATTATGTAATCGCTATACATTGAATCATTGTTATCTGAGGGGCTTTATCGGAATATATTTATACATGCAATTAATTGTGATTACCATGTAATTAATTAAAATAGATATTGTAATCGATTGACAGATATAATACAAACACATTTTTAAATCATAAATTGTATATTAGTGCAGTATGAACTAACAACGAACAATTGTATTTTATTAACTAACATTAACAATGATTTATAAATGCTGTAAAAATATATTTCTCATTATTCGTTCATGATACTTAAAGGAATATTCAGCACAAGTTAAGCTCAATGCGTGGAATATTATTGATTACCACAAAAAGTAATTTATTTTCTTTAATAAAAGTCCAGTGAGACACCTCCAATGGAAGTCAATGGGGTTTAAATATTATAATACTGTTTCAAAAGTATAGTCACATGATCATTTTTACTGTCATTAAATCACGCACTGACCACATCTGTGTGAAGTTATTCAATTTTACAACATAGTTGCCATGACGATGTGACACCATGAACAACTGTAAAAATGATTATACCTCAAATAACACACAAGTTTAACAGAAGAATTAATGTAAGTGCTTTTATAAAATTATAAACGTCACATTTCTGCCTTTAAACCTCCAATAATTGCCCCCATTGACTTGCATTGTAAGTGTCTCACTGGAACACATATTTAAAGAAAAGGAGGAACGAGTCCAAATACATTTTTGTGGTAATCATCATTATATCACGAATGCTGTCGATTGAGCTTAACTTATACTGAATCCGGAATATTCCTTTAATGCATTTACTAATGTTAACAAATGTAATTGTATTATAAAGTGTTATGTCTTTTAAGTCTTTTGCAACAAACATTAAGCTGACTCACATTCTCCTTCAGTGCTCTGTGGTTTCCAGATCCTTGTTGTCGACAGCATTAGCAAGCTGAGCCAGTTTCTGGAAAGTGTTTGCAGTTATTCTGTATGTTCTGCTGTTTATATGAATGATGTCACTCCACCTGTATAATGTCCTGCAGGAGTGTGTGTTCAATGCACCGTAATGCC
Organism: Moxostoma hubbsi; assembly: GCA_032164185.1. Classification (NCBI taxonomy): domain Eukaryota; kingdom Metazoa; phylum Chordata; class Actinopteri; order Cypriniformes; family Catostomidae; genus Moxostoma; species Moxostoma hubbsi. The sequence goes on along the minus strand of JAVLUX010000027.1, from coordinate 415,313 downwards.
GAATTACAGGCCCATTTCCTGCCTCATCAGAGCTGTGATGTCTCAGAGCTGAAAACATCTCAAACATGTCGGCATTCTGCAAGGAACGTCACTAATAAGATGGATTTCAATGTTCTCATTCTCTTTCTCTGTTTTTATTTTTCATGGCACTCAACAATAGTAGAGATGGAGCCGGGACACCCGGTGTGTTGTGTTTTCATGCCTATAATAATGTGTTTGACCGATCAACCACTACCAGTGACTCAAACAATAAACTGCAGACCCCCTGTGTTGGGGCCCGGCTTGAAGTCCCTCTAATTAAAGAGTAAAATGCATGTACATGTACCAACGAGTGTATTGAGTTATTCAAAGGCAAACTGATTCATTCATCACCAGGATGTTGGAGTCATGTAGTTTAGGAAAAGAGTGCATAGGAAGTGTCTCATGACATCATTAGGTGCACCACCATACAACAAACACCACAAACTCAGCGGTGGATTTGTTTTTCTCGGTTTTAAATAAAAACGGAAGAATCATCGCAGCATTGACGTAAACAGCTGTTTACATACGCTAACTCTGGCAATGTGATTGATCGGATGAAATTAACATGATCCTCCCAAACTTTGATTGTGAAACTCCATTTAAAGGAATATTCCGGATTCAGTACAAGTTAAGCTCAATCTTATTACATTGTTTACACTTAAATTATGCATTTGTGGCATAATGTCGATTACCACAAAAATGTATTTGGACTCGTTCCTCCTTTTCTTTAAATATGTGTTCCAGTGAGACTCTTACAATGGAACTCAATGGGGCATTATTGGAGGTTTAAAGTCAGAAATGTGAAGATAATAATTTAATAAAAGCACTTACATTAATTCTTCTGAAAACTCATGTGTTATTTGAGCCGTAAAGTTGTTTAAATTGTAATTTTTACAATCATTTTAGGGTTTGAGAGTTAGTTGGCATCAGGGCTGGACTGGTAATCTGGCATACCGCGCATTTTCCCGGTGGGCTGGCGCAATTTGGGGCCGATCTGGTGCAGTCATCAGAAGAAACGAGTGGGTTGGCCATGAAACGGACTGAATGGGTCGCGATAAAAGGACTGTGCTCACCCCGTTCAACAACTTGTGGGCCAGTTGCTATGTACGATTTCTCTTCCCAATCCAGCCCTCCTTGACATTAAATCGTCATGGCAATGAAGTTGTAAAACTTTCCACAGATGTGGTCAGTGTGTGATTTAATGACAGTAAAATCATGTTAACACACATATAGTTTATATCTTGTGTCTATACTTTTGAAACAGTATTTTAATGTTTACAGATTAAACCCCATTGACTTGCATTGGAAGTGTCCCAGTGGAACACACATCTGTGATAGGTGCGGGTGAGAAATGGATCAATATTTAAGTCAATTTTTACTTTACATTTTCTTCCCTGCCCATTAGATGGCAATATGCACAAAGAATGCAAATCACCAAAAAAAAAAAAAAGTAGAAGAATGTAAAAATGAAATTGTAGATTTATGGTAAAACAAAATGATTTAAATATTGATCTGTTTCTCACCCACACCTATCATATCACTTCTGAAGGCATGGATTAAACCACTGGAGTTGTATGGATTACTTTTATGCTGACTTTGTGTGGTTTTTGGAGCTTCAAAGTTCTGGTCACCATTCACTTGCATTGTATGGACCTACAGAGCTGAAATATTCTTCTAAAAATCTTCATTTGTGTTCTGCAGAAGAAAGAAAGTCACACATCTGGGATGGCATGAGGGTGAGTAAATGATGAGAGAACTTTTATTTTTGGGTGAATTATCCCTTTGTGAACACTGTAATAGGGTGTTCTGAGTGCTTTTGGCTCAAGTCTCTTTTTTAATGTAAATATAAAAGATGTTTTATCTTTTTTATAGTCCACCAGGTGGAAATAAATCTCTCATTGCTTCAAAACATTATAGCACATCTCTCCTGAACAAGCCGCATGATTTGAGCAATCATTCATGTCTGTAGCACAAACAGGACGAGTTACGCACCAAAGTTTATACTTAGGCTTAGGGGTGTTTTCAAATCCGTATCCAAAGGATAAGCAATATTAATTAACAGCAAACAATACAAATGAAGCAAAGATAGCCCATTATCCCACCAGGTTATCTTCAGTATATTCCAGTTCATCGATGTGTTTTCAGGGCATTTTTTCATCTGTTTTATAGACAAAGCAGATAAAGCCCATCCGACAGCAAGAAGAAGCATGAATCAAGTGTCCTCGTCTGAAAGGTAGACATGTGCTCACCACATGGGTGATAAATCCTCCAATACCTGCCTGAAACCACACGATCTCTCACACATCTCTCGCATATCACACTGTTTTCTCCATTTCAGAGCCAAGGAATGCAGGAGGAAAGATCTCTTAAGCTCAAATATGCAATCGTACACAGAATAACACAAGACTTCTTACAATGTTAAAGTTCGTCTGCGGTGCCGCTGTCCAAGAACAACAATGTTGTAAGAATCAAAAAGAAAAGCAATTTCTTGAGATTAGTGCTTGTGTGGGTTTTTAATGTTGCACAATGTTTTAATTTGAATGTGCAAATCATTTTGGAGGGGACAAATGGAGAACACGTTTCAAGAGCATATCTGCTTTACACGAATCACTGCTGGTGTTTGTTCTGCTGTGAAGGAAGCAGCTTCATGGACAATATAGAGAAATGAGACGTTTGCGTTACATAATGATCTACATTTACAAGCTTGTTCGAGTGTGATCATTGTGCTCGACTGATAGTGTTGCACTTGTGATGTAACGGAGCGGGATACGAGTCCTGAAGAGCACACGAGTCCACACGTGAACCCAAAGTGTCATAGAAGCAGCACAAAATGACGCAGTTGTGTTCTTCATCTCACATTTGCTTTTTCTGACACTATCGGTCGGGTTTAGGTTTAGGTTTAGGGGTTAGGGTAGGGACGTATAATAGACCTGTTTGGGAGAACATTTAACTAGTTTTTAGTGCCTCACAGTGGACATTTCACCTCAGCCATGAGCCATTTGCGAACAAATGACTCTTTTGAACCGAGTCTTTTTAAAGAATTATCTGAAAAGATTCTCTAAACATGTTTGTGAGGTTAGCACATGTTCTCAGCACATCATACTGTGAATAACCCATCAGTGAGTGCACAACTGAACACCAAATGAACTGAATATGCAATCGCTGATGATCAAGACCTGGTGAGAAATAAATCATGTTCGGTAAGATCTGCAGAGCAGCAGGTGTGACAGAAATCCAGGAACAGCACAATATTTGCACCTGTTTTTACTCGGATCATCAGTTCTTCTGCTGTTTGTCTGTTTGAGTGTTAATGTGTGTTTATATGTGACTTACATCAGTGAGTTCAAAACAAGCCTTTTACAGATGAATTTAAACGTCTTTTAGACTGGGGAGATAGTGTTGAGTTCTTAAAATAACAATGTGCTCCCTATTTAGTGCATTACTTAACCTCCAGTGTGCTGTCTGTCTGCACTGGTCTCAGAACAGTTATAGGAGAGCTATAGGATGCTCCCTTGCTCCCTATTTAGTGCATTACTTAACCTCAAGTGTGCTGTCTGCACTGGTCTCAGAACAGTTATAGGAGAGCTATAGGAAGCTCCCTTGCTCCCTATTTAGTGCATTACTTAACCTCCTGTGTGCTGTCTGTCTGCACTGGTCTCAGAACAGTTTTGAAATGCAGCTTATTTTCATCATAACTCCATATAAAGCCTCTGAAAGACACAATTATCAGCTTTGCATGAATATATTTATTCTCATTGTGATAATGTACAGTAAATATATAGTAGGATATATATATATATATATATATATATCGCCTATAGTAGTCGTAAGTGGTCATTTTGTTTAGCAGCGTGATGTTTTGTGATAAATCCATACAATTTTCAAAATGACATATTGGATGAAACTAGAGACTCTGATTACCAGATGTAGTTTTGTTGGCGTTTCTCCCAAAGACAAACTCCGCTGTGATCGACGCCATGTTGTTTTGTCACATGACTTGAAAGTTTAACCCTTTGCTGACAGACAAGACTCATCTGAACTGAGATCAGCCAGTTTAAATTAATTCAAATGATGCGTAGCGTATAGAGCTGCAACTAACGATTGTTTTTATAATCGTGTAATCTATCTATTATTAGAACGATTATTCGACTATTCAACGATTAATCATTCGCTCTTATCCGATTATTCAGCTTGTGTCCCGACTTAAACGGTTGTATTAAATGTGCTTGCTAACAATGAAGGACAAAATCATCTTTTAAAAATACCTCTAAATGTCATTCACTGAATTAAAGGAAAAAAATGCTTTTATTAAGTTTAATTGAGTGAAGAAATTCCCAGCAAAAAACTACAGTAAGAGAGTTTTTGTTTTCTTTTCCACATATTCTCTAAAAGCAAGTCTAAATATCTGATATGTTGCTTGTAAATGCATCTTGTTTTAAAAGGCTGTTTTTAGATATTTTTAAATATTTAAATATTGTATTCAACATTTTCCAATAACAATAGTTTCTTCTGCAGTAAAGCTGCTAAAAAAGACTGATCAGAAACTTTGCTGCCGTGTATAATGGTCGAAGACTCTCACCTTTATTTCCACTTCCATCCATCTTTAACTCACAAACTCGATCTTCTTAATAGAGCTGCGCATCACTGATTTACTTCACAATAAGATACACACTTTACACATACTGTATATTATGATTCAATACATCGCAATCTATCACGTTATTAATCTAGCTACAGCAAATGTGCATGATGGACGGGCGTCCCGTGCCAGAGGGGGCATCAGTCGGGTGCAGTTTCAAACTCTCCCCTTCACACGACTCATAGAAGTGAGTGACAGCACAGAGAAATGCCATTTTTGAAGTGTGTTTATGATGCACTTCCTTATTATTTGAACTTGAATAAGGATGCATTAAAGATATAACGGCATTTTTGTTGACAATGTTTTATTGCCGATAATGTCGACTAATCATTTCAGCCCTAGTTGCGTATAGTGAAGCCAAAATGCAACATCCGTGCATGTGTGTGCAGGGTACATGAGGGTATCTGGGTGGGCAATCAGACTTATGACGAAACACGATAGGATTGAAGTGATCAGACCACAAAACTGAAACTTCTGTTTAGTACATTCAGTCAAAGATATGTGTTCACATTGGGTACCCACAAAAATGTAACCCTTCTCAGCGTGCCCTCAAAGTTGAGCCATATCTGATCTGAATTGGACACTTTTGTCTGATTACAGGGTTAAATATCAGGATGGAAAGGCTCTTTAAGCTTGTAAATGCATCAGTGTTGTATTACGCCACAAGAGAATGCTTTAATCACAACTGAACCCATGTGTGCAGCACAAATGCATTTGTCTTCTGTAAGCATTAAAAATGAAACTATGCATTAACCTGAAACACTGCCAGATTCTACACATCCATCCTCAGTTCTATTACAGTCCAGGGGTGTGAATGTTTTTGGTGTGTCTCGACCTCTTTTTAATGCATGCTGGGCTTTATAATATTGGCCATTCGAGAGCAACTAAAGTAGAATCTGATTCTCTTCCAGAATGAACAAATGATACACGAGTGCTGAAAACATTGCACGGGTTCAGCTCTCAAAGACAAACAGGGTATTTTGTTTTCTACATGCAAACTGTCTCTAAACATGTTATTAATGAACCTAATGTTACATTGAAAAAGACTCTTTATAGGGCAATATCCTGTGAGAGAGCTTGTCTTAAAAGGCTTAAATGAAATGTGTTTATCTGTGAGTTCTGTCGGTCTTTCCTTATCTGTCAGCGTTTAATGTGTGCTTAAACTCTTAATGACATGCTGTTTTGAGAGCTAAGTGCGTCCCCTGTTTTTCTTTTCAAGTTGTGCCCTGTGGGCGTTTATTTTAGCCATACAAATGATGGTTTAAAGACCATTTTGGCCAATACATTTTCCCTCTTGTCATTTAGATTGGACCAGAGAGAATATATGTTACATATCTTTTACTGTTTCCTGACAGCTTCATTTAAATGCAAACACAAGAGAAGATGTAGGACCCTGGCGAGGTGGGCATGAAGTAATTTCTCTGGAGAGATTTCTCTGTGTGCTTTTAAATGAAGTTGATAAAAGCTTCCTGAAACTCCACATGTTGGGAGAAAGGTGCTTCGAGATGTTCCTGGCAGGCAGGCACGTGCAGAGGGGATGACTCCAAGGGCTCGTGCCCCTGCCCTTTAGCTGAGGTGCCCCTCAAATGCCTCCCAAAATAAAAGCTTGCATAACCAAATGAAGTGAGGTTTTTTTACTCATGTATGTACAGGTGTAAAAACTCAATGTTGATGCATTGATTATGGAATTGAACACTCAATTATGATGATTATAATAATACCCAAAGTGTCACAGAGGCCGTCTCACATGACACGTGCACTCTTGCAACAGACTGAGGAAACAAACGTGCACTTTAAATTAAGAAAGTTTCTTTTGGATTTCTGCCTCATTGTTCATGATTGCGCGAGTCTATATAAGCAAAATAAAATACATTGTTGTTCTTTTCATTCACAGTTGCGGTATATTATGCACATTTTGGAATATTTGGAGAATACACTTGGAAAGGCGATACAGCATCTTCACTCACGATCATTATGTGTCATTAACGTGTTACACGCCATTATGTTTTTAATTTGTGAGCCTGACCATAAATATAGTGTATCCTCATGAGACCCAAGCATGACTGTGTACATTTACCATTTCCCTTTTAGATTTGCAACTAGTAGCACCTAATAAACAAGTAATATACACTCACCTAAAGGATTATTAGGAACACCATACTAATACTGTGTTTGACCCCCTTTCACCTTCAGAACTGCCTTAATTCTACGTGGCATTGATTCAACAAGGTGCTGAAAGCATTCTTTAGAAATGTTGGCCCATATTGATAGGATAGCATCTTGCAGTTGATGGAGATTTGTGGGATGCACATCCAGGGCACGAAGCTCCCGTTCCACCACATCCCAAAGATGCTCTATTGGGTTGAGATCTGGTGACTGTGGGGGCCATTTTAGTACAGTGAACTCATTGTCATGTTCAAGAAACCAATTTGAAATGATTCGAGCTTTGTGACATGGGGCATTATCCTGCTGGAAGTAGCCATCAGAGGATGGGTACATGGTGGCCATAAAGGGATGGACATGGTCAGAAACAATGCTCAGGTAGGCCGTGGCATTTAAACGATGCCCAATTGGCACTAAGGGGCCTAAAGTGTGCCAAGAAAACATCCCCCACACCATTACACCACCACCACCAGCCTGCACAGTGGTAACAAGGCATGATGGATCCATGTTCTCATTCTGTTTACGCCAAATTCTGACTCTACCATCTGAATGTCTCAACAGAAATCGAGACTCATCAGACCAGGCAACATTTTTCCAGTTTTCAACTGTCCAATTTTGGTGAGCTCTTGCTAATTGTAGCCTCTTTTTCCTATTTGTAGTGGAGATGAGTGGTACCCGGTGGGGTCTTCTGCTGTTGTAGCCCATCCGCCTCAAGGTTGTGCGTGTTGTGGCTTCACAAATGCTTTGCTGCATACCTCGGTTGTAACGAGAGGTTATTTCAGTCAAAGTTGCTCTTCTAACAGCTTGAATCAGTCGGCCCATTCTCCTCTGACCTCTAGCATCAACAAGGCATTTTCACCCACAGGACTGCCGCATACTGGATGTTTTTCCCTTTTCACACCATTCTTTGTAAACCCTAGAAATGGTTGTGCGTGAAAATCCCAGTAACTGAGCAGATTGTGAAATACTCAGACCGGCCCGTCTGGCACCAACAACCATGCCACGCTCAAAATTGCTTAAATCACCTTTCTTTCCCATTCTGACATTCAGTTTGGAGTTCAGGAGATTGTCTTGACCAGGACCACACCCCTAAATGCATTGAAGCAACTGCCATGTGATTGGTTGATTAGATAATTGCATTAATGAGAAATTGAACAGGTGTTCCTAATAATCCTTTAGGTGAGCGTATATATTATAGCAAATAGTTTTACTAAAAATGCATGTCCTCATGTGGAAAGTGGGACTATGTTGTGAAATTTAAAATAACTGCAAGCTATTAAAGCCTGATTACTTTCATCATCAAATTATTTATGATGTTTCCAGGAGTTTTTGAGATGTTACAGACAGTACAGCTGATTTTCTATAAAGCATAATACATAATTTAATACTTTTGAGGGAATAAGGTCCCATTTTTCACATATGTGGACATCATCTTTATCAGCGCGCTCATGCACGAAACATGGCTGATTTTAAAGCGCCGTATCAAATGAAACTAGTGATGCTACTCTTTTTTTTTTCCTCCTCTTTTCTCCCAATTTGTAACGCCCAATTCCCAATGCGCTCGAAGTCCTTGTGGTGGTGTAGTGACTCGCCTCAATCCGGGTGACGGAGGATGAATCTCAGTTGTCTCCGTGTCTCAGAACGTCAATCCGCACATCTTATCACGTGACTTGTTGAGCGCGTTACCATGGAGACGTAGCACATGTGGAGGCTTCATGCTATTTTCCGCGGCATCCACACACAACTCACCACATTATAGCCACCACGAGGAAGTTACATGTGACTCTACCCTCCCTAGCAACCGGGACAATTTGGTTGCTAAGGAGACCTGGCTGGAGTCACTCAGCACGCCCTGGATTCAAACTCACGACTCCAGGTGTGATAGTCAGCGTCAATACTCGCTGAGATATCCAGACCCCCACTCTTCAATAAAATATGTGTGTTCAATAAAAGAAATTAAACAATTTTTGGTGCTGTGCCCGTAGGAGCGCTTTACGGAAATCGATGTCATGCTGTTGTGTCACGTGACTGTGTATATATAAAATGCGGCTGTGGCTATATACTGTAGCATATTTCTATGGAAACCTTTGCAGAGTCCCCCAGTGATCTCACGAGTCTCATCTCGAGTTTCAGAAGAGATCTCAACAATGTCTCAAACTGTGTCTCTGAGATTTATCATCAGCTTAAAAAGTCCCAAATCATCTGTCCTACATTCACATTTTAGCTGTGTATGCTTGCTGCATGTCAGCAGTTGTCCCATCTGTGTCTATTTTAGAATGAAAAAAATCTTGAATTTTAGGAGCAACATTTCAGAGAGACAAAGTTGATTCTTCATGAAGTCTCCTGAGCTGTAAAGAGCAACCTCTGAGTAATAAAATTTTCCTGTGGAATATAAAATACTTTGTTGCACCAAACAGTCGTTGATTGATTGCAAAGACTGATTTCTTCTTATAAGATCAGTTCCATCCCTTCAAATTCTGTCAATCATTCCCAAGAAATCATCACAGCATTTGAAAAGTAGATGGATCATGTGATAATTGTGATTTGGCGATGTAGTAGCCACCTCATTCCAATCCTCTACCGGTCTACCGAATCTACATACTACTCTCCATCTATCAACAAATTGCTATTTTCCACACTTGTGTCTACTGATTGATCACACATCTCCATTTCCCAGTGTTTATAGTTACTGGAGTGTGTTGGGTAAATACTGGGATTAACATGAAGGATAGATGAACTTTACATCAGCACAGGACTGTTGGAAACACACACTAATCCTGTGGCAGAGATTTCTCAGCTGCTGCGGACTACTGGAATGAGTCAGTTCACACACATTTTCACGTCATACAGATGGGTAGACAATGTCAGAACACACACACACACACACACTCAGGCCTCAATGTAAATACACGGTGATCTTTCCACTGATTTATGCAGCACTGACATGATTTTCCACATGCTCGTTTGTCGACAGTCAGGAGTGCACTCTGGGAAGTGCTGGAGCTGGGGAAATAACAGAGACAGATATATGAATTTGCTTTTGATGATCACCCACGTTCAGAATTTGGGAGACTGATTGGCTTGGTTGTCATGATGTTCATGATGTCATGATGTTCCAAACCCATGCCATTGTTTTTTCTCAGTGGAACACAAAAGGAGAAATTCACAGCATACAGTGACCAGGACTGTAACGCTCCAACAAGGTGGAGGCAAAAGTTGTCCTTCTGTGACCATGCACGACACGGACGGGTTAAGATGTTGCGCACTGTCTCTGTGTTTACATCAGCGTCTCCAGTATGCCAGCTGTGACATTTTAACAGTCCGAGTGGGGTGGCAAAGCTCATTTTAGCGTGGCAGCTGCCACCCCTGAGATTAAGTATTCTGCCACATCCACACTAATAAGATTTAGTTTGAAAACACATTTATTTTGTTACATTTACGGCTCTCTTTCACACTGGAAGGGCTTTTAAAAAACAAATTTTAAAAATGCTCTACATTAAAGCATACTTTAGAGAATGATGACATTATAATACTTAAAATAGAGTTTTTAAACTTTAACAGATTATTGTGGATGTGGCCATCAGGTAATTCTGTGGTAATTTTTTTAATGCTCCCAGTCATGCCAGTGCAGCTACGGTCTACTTGAATGCATGGGGAAAGACCAAAATCTCCAAAAAGTTTGGTCAAGATTACGATCAATGTACATATTTCAAATCAGCAAACTGACAACGCTGGTATAGGGATGTACATTTCCAGTCATTTTCATAATTGACCGCCATGGAAATTTACGCAAAATGGATGAGGAGGGCTAAAAATAATATGTGCATTTAGCCCACTGCTTAAATACCATTTAAATTATTACACTTAAACAATGCAAGTATTGGCATTTTCCTGTATTTTAATTTATTTAGACAATGTTTAGAACAAATTTGTGAGTTGAATTACTGTTAATAAATTAAGCTATAGCTAAAAATAACTTGTATAAATATCTGAGTTCATTAAAACTTCACGTTGCAGATCATGGGATATTTCAGACCTTTGGACTTATATTTTTATTTGAAACTTTCGTAAAAATTACGTCAAATCGTAACACGCTGCTTAAACACAATACTTGATGTACTTGCTAAGGTAATGGTGAGATGTCAGCTGAATGTGCCTTCCTGTACACCTAAGTTCTTCACTATTGAAGATGATGAAACTGTACATCCATCAAGAGTCTGACACGCTGGTGTCAGGAGCACAACCTCTCCCTCAACGTCAGTAAAACCAAGGAGCTTGTGGTGGACTTCAGGAGGAAAGACAGAGAACACAGCCCCATCACCATTAATGGAGCACCGGTGGAGAGAGTCAGCAGCTTCAAGTTCCTCGGTGTCCACATTACTGAGGAACTCACATGGTCCGTCCACACTGAGACCGTTGTGAAGAAGGCTCACCAACGCCTCTTCTTCCTGAGACGGCTGAGGAAGTTCGGAATGAACCAACACATCCTCACACGGTTCTACACCAGTACTGTAGAGAGCATCCTGACTGGCTGCATCAACGCCTGGTACGGAAATAGCACCACCCACAACCGCAAAGACCTGCAAAGTGTGGTGTGAACTGCCAGAAACATCACCGGAGGTGAGCTTCCCTCCCTCCAGGACATCTATACCAGGTGGTGTGTGAAAAAAGCTTGGAGGATCATCAGAGACTACAGCCACACAAGTCATGGTCTGCTCTCACTGCTTCCATCAGGCAGGCGTTATCGCAGCATCAGGACCCGCACCAGCCAACTTCATGACAGCTTCTTCCCCCAAGCAATACGAAATTTGAACACTTGATCTCTCACGATCAACAATCAGCACTGCACTTTATTCATCTATTATATATTTTTATATACCCTTATCTAGTCTATGTGTATTCTATATTGTGTGTATTGTTTACTGTACATTGTATTAATATACAATATACATTGTACTATGTTGTGTAATTATGTGTACATTTGATATGTAAATTGTTGTGTAATTATGTGTACATTTGTTATGTAAATTGTGTTGTGTAAATATGTTGTTTGTTGTAATTGGTATATGTCTCGTCACTGTCATGACTGCTATGTTGCTCGGAACTGCACACAAGACTTTCACCTATTGTTGTACTCGTGTACACAGTACTGTGACAATAAAGTGATTTGATTTTGATTGATTTGGAGTGTCAAATTATATTGTAGTGGCTTATTTTTAAAGTTTTTGGCCAATAATTAGTACCTCTGTTTTGTCAGAAATGAGAAAGAAATTTCTGGCCATCCAATCTTTTATTTCATTGATACACACATGCACATATTTGAAGAAATATAAAGTTGGGTATCGTCGGCATAACAGTGGAAACTTATTCCACGATTCCTGATAATATCTCCCAGGGGAAGCATATACAAGGAGAAAAGCAGAGCCCCTAAAACTGATCCCTGTGGCACTCCTTACTTAACTTTTGTTTGATTTGACAATTCCTTGTTTACACACAAAGTGGTAGCAGTCTGATAAATATGACCTAAACCATGCTAATGCAACTCCACTAATGCCAACATAATTCTCCAGCCTATTCAAGAGAATGTTGTGATCTATCGTGTCGAATGCAGCACTAAGATCTAAAAGCACTAGAAGAGAAATGCAGCCGCGATCAGATGATAAGAGCAAGTCATTTGTAACTCTGATAAGTGCAGTCTCTGTACTGTGATGAGGCCTAAATCCTGACAGAAATTCTTCATATATACTATTTCTCTGTAGAAATGAACATATTTGGGAGGACACTACCTTTTCTAGTATTTTTTTTACATAAACAGGAGATTTGAAATCGGTTTATAATTAGCCAGTTCTCCGGGATCAAGTTGTTGCTTCTTAATAAGCGGTTTGATAACTGCCATTTTTAAGTTTCTTGGGACATGTCCTAAGCATAGCGAGGAGTTAATGATATTAAGAAGAGGTTCTGAGATTACAGGAGATACCTCTTTTAAGAGCTTAGTTGGTATTGGATCTAACAAACATGTTGTGGTTTTTGATGTTTCGATAAGTTTTGTTAGCTCTTCATGACCTATGACAGTGAAGGATTGTTCCTCAAGTTGCACATGAGGAAAATGATTAGACACTGTTTTCTGAGGTGCTATGACAGATGATTGCATAATTCCAATTTTATTTCTGATTATTTCAATTTTATCTGTAAAGAAATTCATGAGGTCATTACTCTTGTGCTGTGACGTAATATCTGGTTCTGTTGAGGCTTTATTCCTAACCAATTTAGCCACAGTACTGAATAAACATCTAGGATTGTTGTGGTTATTTTCTATGAGTTTACTAAAATATGCTGACCTGGCAGCTTTTAGTACCTGCCTGTAGCTACAGACACTATCCTTCCATGCACCACGAAATACTTCTAATTTTGTATTTTTCCACATGCGCTCCATTTTCCGAGCTGCTCTATTGAGAGCATGAGTGTGATCATTGTACCATGGTGCAGGATTTATTTCTTTAATTTTCTTTAATCGAAGGGGGTGGGAATATTTCATCAAGTTCTTCTGGGCTTTGGGGTTTATTGAGTGTATGAGATAGATCTGGAAGATTATTAGTGAAGCTATCTTTTGTGGTCGAAAGAATAGTTCTACCTGAACAAAGGCATGGTGTAGATTGAGTAACATTAGCTGATCGCAGCATACAAGAGATGATATTATCAACATCAACTCCGTATGACAGAATTAAATCTAGTGTATGATTATGGTGATGAGTTGGTCCTGTTACATTTTGTCTGACTCCAAGAGAGTTGAGAATATCAATAAATGCTAATCCCAATATATAATTTTCATTATCTATGTGACTGTTGAAGTCACCAACAATTAAAGCTCTATTTACAGTTCTATCTACAAGATCTGATAAAAAATTTGCAAATTCACCAAGGAAATCAGAATACGGCCCAGGTGATCTATATACTGTAGCAAAACAGATTTTAAAATGTATATCTGATGGTGTCACATTAAGCATTATTAGTTAAAAAAACTTAAATTTATTTCCTGTCCTCTGAGTACCACCAAAAACTTCACTGTAAATTGTAGCAACACGTCCTCCTCGACCCTTCAGACGAGGCTCATGTTTATAACAATAACCTGGGGGAGTAGATTCATTTAAACTAATATATTCATCCGGTTTAGTCAAACAGCACATTAAAACTATGATCTGTAATAATTGAATTTACAATTAGTGCTTTGGTAGAAAGAGATCTAATGTTTAGTTGCCCTACCTTTATATGATGGTTATCACGTTTGACCTTAATCAAAAACAATTTTAGATGATTTAGTGGGGGTTTGTGTTTGGTAGTTCGGGTAATAGACACAGTCTCTATATGATATCTAGGTTATACAGTCTCTATGTGTAGTAGTTTATATGTCCTGTTTGATGTGTGTGACGTCTCAAGGCAGCTAGCAGATGGATGGTTAAGCCAATTTGTCTGCTTCCTGACCTGGGCCCCAGTTAGTCAAATACTATCATTATTAAGACTATGAACCAAATTACTTGAGAGGAGAGCGTCACCTTCCCTGGAGGGATGGAGTCCATCTCTCTTTAGCAGCTCAGGTCTACCCCAAAAACTCTTCCAATTGTCTATAAATCCTATTTTATTCTTCAGACACCACTCAGACATCCAGCCATTCAGTTACACTAATCTACTGAAAATCTCATCACCATGATGAGCAGGGAGGTCACCAGAACATATTACAGTGTCTGACATCGTTTTTGCAAGTTCACACACCTCTTTAACATTATCTCTAGCATGCTTTTGAATGCAAAGCTAGGATCGTGTGAGACTCCCAAGTGCTCTGAAAGGTTTGTGCAATTAGATATTATTGTTATTTAGCCTATATTTTTTGTTGATGATCCATTAGTTACCATGTTGAAGTGCTGTGCTTAGTGCCTGTATATCCTTCTGAAAAGTGTCTAATCAGGGTCACATGAACATAACATAGCCTAATTATAATTATACATTATTATCCTTAACACTGAATAGTCAACTAGTCGATTATGGATATTGGTAGAGTAGCGTTTGCAGGAAGGTTTTGAGAGAAAGAGGATCAAAATGCAAGCTTATTTAATAAAACTCAGGAAAGTAAAACATAAAATCAGAACAAACCATTACATCCATGATCCAGGGTAACAAGTGACAAATAACACAAGAAAACCAAGGGATTAAATACACAAGGGGCAAAGGAGAAAACAAAGAACACCTGGGACTAATAATCACAAGAACCAATGAAACAAAGACAATGACAAGAACTACAAAACCCATAATCAAAACGCAAGATAGTCAAGGAACAATAAACACACATGCCAACCCCTAGTGGTCACCAGGGTAATCGTGACAGCTAGTTTTGCACATCCCAATTTTGGTCACTTTTCAGCACTACTGATTGTGTGCAGGTCCAATTTTACAGCTGTTGATGCTTGAGCTGGCTTTTGATTTCCCTTATCAAGACCACAATCTCAGATTTAAAAAAGCGTTTATGTATTCAGGATTATTATGCCTTTAGCATTACTGTATAAAAAACCATATGTAACCGTCCTCTGCCTTCTGAATGACAAACCATCCACTTTGTGACAGAATACAGCAGATTTTCACACATATGCAGCACAGATGTGCCGTTCCACATGTTTAAGCCACAGACACAAAACATGACGTTTCTTTAATTTCTCTCCTATAATTACAAGTGTCTGCCGTCAGCCTAAGGACACCAGGATGTATGAAGTATTTACAGATGATCAAGAATCAAGAATCCATGCGGTGAGATGGCCTGTTTATTTCAGTGATGTTGGTTGAAGCTCTGCAGCTTTACATTGTCTATCAATCCAACATCTAACAAAGAGCTGCTCAAAAGATGTTTCCAATGGATCAATCTGATGCTTTGTGTATGTGTTGCCGTTTATAAGGTTGCTCTGTAATGTCTGTATGACACAGAAGATAAAGCATTGTTTACATCACAGTTCTCTCTTCTGTCTCTCTCATTCATTAAACTGGCAAATCATGATGGAGTCTGAGAGGTTTAGTCTGAGAGGGACCAAGAAAAAACTAAATTACACTGTGATCTTTTCTGCATGACAGTTTGTGTTTTTCACATGTCGGCAACAATGTATAAAAATAAGCCAATTTAACAAAATAATAAAACTGCATTTGCCTTTATAGTGACTGTTTATCAATGTAAGGAGCAGAACATTTTTATGTGCCACTACATATACACTCACCTAAAGGATTATTAGGAACACCTGTTCAATTTCTCATTAATGCAATTATCTAATCAACCAATCACATGGCAGTTGCTTCAATGCATTTAGGGGTGTGGCCCTGGTCAAGACAATCTCCTGAACTCCAAACTGAATGTCAGAATGGGAAAGAAAGGTGATTTAAGCAATTTTGAGCGTGGCATGGTTGTTGGTGCCAGACGGGCCGGTCTGAGTATTTCACAATCTGCTCAGTTACTGGGATTTTCACGCACAACCATTTCTAGGGTTTACAAAGAATGGTGTGAAAAGGGAAAAACATCCAGTATGCGGCAGTCCTGTGGGCAAAAATGCCTTGTTACCACTGTGCAGGCTGGTGGTGGTGGTGTAATGGTGTGGGGGATGTTTTCTTGGCACACTTTAGGCCCCTTAGTGGCAATTGGGCATCGTTTAAATGCCACGGCCTACCTGAGCATTGTTTCTGACCATGTCCATCCCTTTATGGCCACCATGTACCCATCCTCTGATGGCTACTTCCAGCAGGATAATGCACCATGTCACAAAGCTCGAATCATTTCAAATTGGTTTCTTGAACATGACAATGAGTTCACTGTACTAAAATGGCCCCCACAGTCACCAGATCTCAACCCAATAGAGCATCTTTGGGATGTGGTGGAACGGGAGCTTCGTGCCCTGGATGTGTATCCCACAAATCTCCATCAACTGCAAGATGCTATCCTATCAATATGGGCCAACATTTCTAAAGAATGCTTTCAGCACCTTGTTGAATCAATGCCACGTAGAATTAAGGCAGTTCTGAAGGCGAAAGGGGGTCAAACACAGTATTAGTATGGTGTTCCTAATAATTCTTTAGGTGAGTGTAATGTCTTAATGTATGTATAAAATATTAAACCCATAATTCAACAACCTGGATCTGGGTCCTCACTTCCTGTCTAGTTCGGTTTTGGTCTGTGTTAGGGCCCAGACGTTCATACGCCTTGTCTGTCTGTTATTGACGTGGGTGCATCGTGCTTGTCATCTTGGCTGCATGAAACGCATCTATACTCTATGGCGGTCTTTGTGTCTGTCTCTCGCGACTGCGAACATGCATTGAGCTCGCTTTGCGCCATGCGCCTGGGTCGCGAGCGGTCTTCATGTTTGTGCTGAGGTTCGGTCACGTCGGTAAAGGTGTCGTGTGTGTGTGTGTGTGTGGCCGAACTCTCACACAAGTGTCTTCTCTCGTCATGTTTGTCGATAGTTTATATCGGCACATTTGTTTGGCGATATGCGTTCATGCCATCCATTATGAGAACACCCGCTTGACGGGGTCCACGGTGATGCCGGCCACCCACCCGACCCGTCTTGAAACACAGACCAAGGAGTCTAACGCGCGTGAGCTCCGAAGTGGTCAAACGCCTGTATCTAGGGAACCCAGCGGGCTACAACCTCGGGGCCGGGCTTGTTGGTAAGGGCCTCATCTCTCTGACCCTCGCCGTCTCGGAGTTATGTAACTATGAGCGCACCCTCATCGGGTGACTGACCTTTAGACGGCCACACCTCCGTGACGCAGTGGCCCCGGTACACCAAATTCGGGACCCCTCCTCGGCAAGACGCGTCCTGCGATGCCAGCCCCGACACGCTGGGTCCCCGGGGGCCCGAGATAGCATTTTGCACTCTCGCGCCCATGACTCCCGAACCCTGGCACCCACTCTCTCGTGACAGGGCTCATTCGAAAGGGCCCTTAGAGACACATCCGAGGACCCCTGGCTTGCCTCTCTAGCCCACCTGGAACCGGAGAGAGAGGCCCCTCGAGAACCTCGCCTTCCACCCGGCCTGTCTCCCGAACCGGACCGACTCTGGAGTGGTCTTGTCGAGACCTTTCCAATGACACCCACCCCGCCTCTCTAGCCCACCGGGGTCCGGAGATACGGCACGAAAACCACCCACCCGCTCTTTGTTATTGTATCTGTATCACAATGTGCCTCTCTGTCTTACGTCACACCCCGTCTCCTTGTTTGCTCATTATAGTTTCATAGTAACACCTGGCCTATATTAACCTGCTCTCCCTATTTAGTCTCCTCATGTTTGCCGTCCAGTGCCAGTTCATCTTGTTATTTAGTCTGTCCCGAATCCCTGTTCCTGTAGCCTGGTCGGGTCGGTCCTGAATCTCTGTTCCCTTCTGCCCCAGCCTGGATAACCCTTTGTCCCCTTCTGCGTTGTTTATGTTTTCTCCCTCATGGGAGTTTGTTTTGGTTAATAAAGTATTTTTGGTTTTTAACTAAATCCCTGACACAAAACACCAAACTGATCTCACTTGTAACAAAGCTAGTCATTCTGTCAAAACCTCCTTCATCAGAGATGTACATGTTTCCATTCATATAATCACTGTTTCAGAACACAAGATTATTGTGACGTGTAATGAGAACATTTGATTTAATCCACCAATCTTTCAATATAGTCATTGTATCAGTCTGTAAATAATGCAAGATACATATAAGAATACAAATTAAGCTTAAAGATGTCTTTTTTTCTCTCTTTTTTTTTACAGTACTGCAAAGTCACATTAGGAATTACACTTACATTGCCTGACCAAATGCTGGACTGATGTTCTCCGTCAATTCTGACAGTACGGAATATGTTGTCAATAGACGATACAGTACAGTAATGTACACTGTAATGTGATTACATGTACCACACTGTTCCATACTCTTACAGCGCAATATGAATGAATTGAAAGTTTACATTTTCAGATTTGGGGGAGAAATTACATTTACTTTTAGTCATTTAGCAGAAGCTTTTATTGAAACCAAAGTGACTCACAAATGAGAGAGAATCACAGTCCTGTAATTTCCTTTACAGAAGTTAGGCCTTTGTTTACTGAATCACATAGTGGACATGGATGTCATTGGGCTCACCAGTTCCTTCCCTCTGTTGCCCACCTCTGTGACCTCTGTGACCTCTGTGACTGGCCTCCAGTATAATAGTTGGGTTCCTCTTCCTTGCAGTCTATCCTGCTCTATGATGATACATTGTAAATGTTCATCCACACAGTCTGACAGCATATGGGACACACTGTAAACAATACATATGATATCAATTGGCAATACTGTAACAAATGCATTATATTTTCCTGTTCTGAATATGTGATTTACTGTAGATGTTGATATTTTACAAACACGTAAAATAGTCAATCTAGAGATATACCAAATGATTCATTGATTAACCATTAAGATCAGTCGGATCAAATGATAGACAAATGTATGAATCTGGACGTGAACAGATGCTAATATCATTATGAAAGGCAGTTCATTTCAATGAAATGTAAATATACATTAAACACTTATTTGGTGTGGTGAAAATGTTACTTTGTGATTTTGTGCTTTGTATTTATTCAATTGAAAATATGCTGAAATGTTTGATTTTATATATATATATATATTTTTGATGATCTGTTCTAAGTTCTAAGAGTTTTGAAAATGCACCACTGCAAATAAACTTTGATTTTGGCCGATGAAGGCTTTTGTTAATTCAGTTCTATGTAGTTGAAGAGAGCATTTTCCCTCCATTGACCAAGTTGATAGGAATCATTCAGCGAGGAGCATCACAGTCCTGCTGGAAGCTGATGGCAGGTCATTCTGGTGAGGTGTTCCTTGTATCAAATGTTCCTAAATGCCAATGTGTCCCCAAAGATGTGAACTCATGTTAGATTTAATAACTGACGTGTGTTTTTCCATATTTCGAGCCCTCTGTTTCAGACTCGCTATAGTAGATTGTCTCGATAACAGACACGCCAGCGGCTCCAATTAGGGAAATCTGAGCAGACATCATGAACGTTCAGAGTTTGCCATCTGCACGGTAAAGCTTTCATGTTCATTTGTATTTTTGACATGGTGAAAGATGAGCCAATGAAGCTTTAGATTGCAGATTTGGGGAGGTTTTGGAGAAGATGGACTGTATTATTTGTGGTTTCCGTGGAGCAGGTAAGCTTTAGCTCATTATGACAGAGACGCACTGCCACTTCACAGTTCTGTAATGTTATCCTTTAGCATATGCAGTCTGAGTCATGTGGCACATTTAATGTAGTTTAACTCTATCTCATACATATAGTGACCACAATACAATTTAGGACTCTTAAGACTCTTAAAAATGTGCAATCTCAATGCATTAGCCAACAAAATATTTTAATAAATAGCACAAGCACCATTCAAGCGAAGAGATGGTGTATGATACGCTAATGTAGGACAAATAAAACAGCTGACAACGTTGCGGTGACGTTACCATGCGGTTGTCAACATCATTTAGACACTTATAGAAATATAGTTCAGATAGTAAAGAGTCTTATAAAAATGCAAATGGAAAATTCATCCACACTAAAGCATCTAAATTTAGGACTCTCATCATTAAAGGATTCATTCACACAAAAATTACATTTATACTTGAAACTCAGAGGAGACATTCTGAAGAATGTTGATGCTTCCCTTCTCCATACAATGAAGTGAATGGTGACCAGGTGCGGCGTTTGCATGCAGACAAAACCAGGGAAATATACGTCTCATTAAGATGCTCATTAAATGTGATTATTTATAGAATAGACATATATCAGAGCATGACATCGGTTCCATCATTAGCCATGGTTTTTGGTAGAGGTAAGTCACTGATGAGCTCTGTTTTCATAGTAATGGTGAATTCTCTGATTGGAACCCGCTCCAGGATTGTGGGTAGTGCAGTTTTATACCTGTTTTTTGGCAATTAAGTCCATTTAATGGAGTCGGGCTGCAGAAATTGCATACAGCAAATTTAAAAAGCATTTTTGAAAGAGGCTAAGCATTCGTGTTGTGCGAGGAAGTTTGTGTTGCTTTTTGTTTTGCGATTATCTTGAAGTCGGGCCGGCTGTGGCTCAGGTGGTACAGCGGGTCGGCCACTAAACGCAGGGTTGGTGGTTCGATTCCCGGCCCACATGACTCCACATGCCGAAGTGTTCTTGGGCAAGACACTGAACCCCAAGTTGCTCCCAATGACAGACTAGCACCTTGCATGCAGCTCTGCCATCATTAGTGTGTGAATGGGTGAATGAGTCACAGTGTAAAGCGCTTTGAATACCACTAAGTTTAAAAAAGGAGTTATATAAGTGCAGACATTTACCAAGTCTGTGCATCCTTATAGTATTATTATACATATTTAATGTGCTTTATTGCTGCATTAATTTGATATGCCAGTGTGGTAAAGAAGAAAGAAAGACTCAAGGGGTTTGGAACAACATGAGGGTGAGTAAATTATAACAATTATAAATTTGGGGTGAACTTTTCCTTTAAGTGGAAATCCTTGGCAATACTCCTCACAAGAAATTATTTATCATCTGTCCTTGTATTTAAGAATTGATCTCAAACAGATCCTCTGGCCCTTGAGTAAATTATGAAAAAGAGCTGAAGGATCATTTTCAGGGTTTCATTTAAGATTATTCCTCTGAATTCTTTTTCCTTTGGCCTTTTAAAACACTTTGGGTGAAAAATTAGGTTCTCCTGGATATCCTTTTGCAATAAAATATACACAAGGACAGCTTTATTATTATAGTAAGAATAAAAAGAGGATGTGCTAGAACATGTTTATATCCCCGAGGTCATGTATGCTTCACACAGGTTAATAAAGAAAGTGTGTTTGTGTAGACGCCTTAAATGCTTTTCTGAGTACTGACCCAGTCCAAAACAATAGACATGTTTTCTTTGAGGTACTGTAGCTCACCTGGCATAAAACATGCACCAAGCCATGGATATGGGTTTGATTCCCAGGGAACACAAAAGTGTTGATAAAATGCAAGGTATACTGTAAGGGGCTGTTCACACCGGACATCTTTTTCTGTCCATCTGTGCTGTTTCTCAGTTGTTTTCCTATGTAAACATGCACTGGACGGACTTGTTGTTGTTTTTCAGTGTCTGCTTTTATGATTTTTGTTGATTTGTGATAATTATGACAGTCAGTTAATTGATTTACATCTTCAGCTTGTCTGAGATTACACATAATATTATATGTACCAGTTGTCTGATCATGTTTTTGGCAGCACCGTGAATATAATTTCCCGTTCCTTTCAGAAACGCTCTTCTGTATTGATTGGTAATGACTGCGGCTGGAGTTAATGGTTTCTAACATCCCTTGACACTTATTTGAACCCGGGAGCGAGGCCTGGACTGTGTCTGTGTGCTCCAAAATGTTTCATGATTTAACACCTTTTTCTGCTCTTTTGAATCCATTCTGGCAAAGTTCAGACCTGAGAGAAATTGTTCTTCATGAAGAAAAAAGGGATTGTGTGTCTCTGTATGCTTCATAAACACTTACTACCTGAACCTGATGTGGTAACACTTTAAAATACTGTTCCTTCATTAATGGGTAACTACACAGAAACAAATGAGTAGCACAAAATTAACACTTTAATTAACATTACACTTTCATACCTACTGGAGAACTATAGAAGTAACTATACTGTTTCATAATTAATGCAAAACTAATTAAGGACG
Source organism: Moxostoma hubbsi (assembly GCA_032164185.1). Classification (NCBI taxonomy): domain Eukaryota; kingdom Metazoa; phylum Chordata; class Actinopteri; order Cypriniformes; family Catostomidae; genus Moxostoma; species Moxostoma hubbsi. Next base: position 392,754 of record JAVLUX010000027.1, on the reverse strand, counting down.
AATGGCTAGAAGCTCACGCAGAGTCTTGTGCTGAGTCTATATGTTCAGCAGCACGTCTGGTCTTTAATGAACCAAAGAGAGCGCATATTACACCACTCTTTGTCTCTCTCCACTGGCTGATGGTTGATGCACGTAAGGAACTTCTAAAGTGAAGATCATGGTAACCCCTTGTAATAAATAAAGTGTTACTACATTCTTCTGAAGGAGTTATTGACCATTTGGAACAGCATTCTAAAGTGAAGATCATGGTAACACCTTATAATAAATAAAGTGTTACTAAATCCTTCTGAAGGAGTTATTGACCATTTGGAACAGCATTCTAAAGTGAAGATCATGGTAATCCCTTGTAATAAATAAAGTGTTACTACATTCTTCTAAAGGAGTTATTGACCATTTCGAACAGTATTCTAAAGTGAAGATCATGTTAACCCCTTGTAATAAATAAAGTGTTACTACATCCTTCTAAAGGAGTTACTGACCATTTGGAACAGTATTCTAAAGTGAAGATCATGGTAACCCCTTGTAATAAATAAAGCGTTACTACATCCTTCTGAAGAAGTCATTGACCATTTGGAACAGCATTCTAAAGTGAAGATCATGGTAACCCCTTGTAATAAATAAAGCGTTACTACATCCTTCTGAAGGAGTTATTGACCATTTGGAACAGCATTCTAAAGTGAAGATCATGGTAATCCCTTGTAATAAATAAAGCGTTACTACATCCTTCTAAAGGAGTTATTGACCATTTGGAACAGCATTCTAAAGTGAAGATCATGGTAACCCCTTGTAATAAATAAAGCGTTACTACATCCTTCTGAAGGAGTTATTGACCATTTGGAACAGCATTCTAAAGTGAAGATCATGGTAACCCCTTGTAATAAATAAAGCGTTACTACATCCTTCTGAAGGAGTTATTGACCATTTAGAACAGTATTCCAAAGTGAAGGTCATGGTAACCCCTTGTAATAAATAAAGTTTTACTACATCCTTCTGAAGGAGTTATTGACCATTTAGAACAGTATTCTAAAGTGAAGATCATGGTAACCCCTTGTATTAAATAAATCGTTACTACATCCTTCTGAAGGAGTTATTGACCATTTAGAACAGTATTCTAAAGTGAAGATCATGGTAACCCCCTAGTAATGAGTAAAGTGTTACTACAACCCTTTGAAATAATTTCTAATGATTTTGAATAGTATTCTAAAGTGAAAAAGCATTATGAAGCATTAAAAGTAACTGAGGTGTTACTTGTCAGTTAATATTGAATACGCATTTGGTTCTACAATTTATACATTTAATCGGATATATAAATCAGTTACATAAACATAAAAACATTCAAAATATCTTTCTATGACATTAAATTAATTGAACATATAATGCATAATAAACACTTTATTGCTTCACAATATCTTTTGTCAAATCTATAGCAGTATATAATGCTTTTAAAGGTTCTCCCAGTTGCAGCATACTGTGTACAGTACAGTAGTGCTGTGATCGAGTACTGGAGGCCTTCTACAAGTTTAATATGCAGTGATTAGTGTAAACATGAACTACACAATCGGCTTTCAATGCATTACCTTTCATCGCAAATTAATAAATCAGGATGAATGGAAATATAAAGCATCAACAGAAAGTACGCTGATCTCCAAAAGTCACCGGACAACAAAACTTATCCAAGGCTGATTCCACCAGTCTGTGTCCTTCCACTAAAATGCTTCTAAAATATATATTCCATGTGTGCTTTGCCTAATTTTGATCTGAACATGTCTTAACTGCATGTATGTGTTCATCGCATCAACACAGAAGAACCGCGTTCTGACTTTTCCTCGCTTCAGCCCCGCCCACTTCTTCACCTCCAGCATCCAGTATCAGGAATACTGATTGCATTAGAGGTTTGATGGACATGTAGTTTTATGATTTAGATTATTCTATTCAACTATAATTTTAAAACTGCTAAATATAGGAAAATGACTGGAATATACCTACTCTATGATAAACATATTCAAACATATACTTTGACTCAAAAATTAACTGTAAAAATGCTGTATTTTTACTAAAAAAAATATGTTTGAAACCTATAAACTAGATTTTTAAAAGATGTTTCTATACTACATCTCTGACATCCTTATTTGTGATTGACCCATATACAGACACCAGACAGTTGTTATGTTACATTCATAAGTTGATACTTTCAAAAGAAAGAGTTGCAACACTCACTCTTTAAGCAAAGTCAGAGCTACAACATTATTTGTCAAAATGCATGACGTTTTGGCCTCCCTCGGGACCTTCATCAGACAACATTCATAAGTTGATCCAGTTCTGACCTGAAGAAAACAGAGGCACAGTCATGCTTCTCTGAAGATGCATTTTCATTCTGGTGATTTGCTAATAGTAAAGTAGCACAGCCATCAGTTTGTAATTACTTACTGATTAGTTAATTATGTTTCCATATTAGTTAATAGTAGTGACTTAAGTGTTAATGTAGCATTACTCATTCGTCCAGCATTAATCCTGAAGTTACCTATTACATTTACATTTTACATTTATGCATTTGGCAGACGGTTTTATCCAAAGCGACTTACAGAGCCCTTATTACAGGGACAATCCCCCCGGAGCAACCTGGAGTTAAGTGCCTTGCTCAAGGGCACAATGGTGGTGGCTGTGGGGTTTGAACCAGCGACCTTCTGATTAACAGCCCTGTGCTCTAGCCACTACGCCACCACCACACCAGGATATAATGCTTTTAAAGGTTCTCCCAGTTGCAGCATACTGTGTTGCAGCATACAGTACAGTAGTGCTGTGATCGAGTACTGGAGGCCTTCTACAAGTTTAATATGCAGTGATTAGTGTAAACATGAACTACACAATCGGCTTTCAAGGTCGCTATTAATGAAGGAACATGTTTTAACATGTTACCCATGAGCGATGCTCAGTCCTGCTGGGAGGAAATCAAGACTCTCTTGGATTATTAATGCTGATCTTATATTCTCAGTTGACCCAAAAGAACAGGTTCTCCACTGGAACAATCAGAGAGTTGAGCAACAGAATGATGAATCGCTCTGAATCACAGACACACATCTCTCAGGATTTCATGAGCTCTTATCAGTTTGGCAGTGTATTTGTGAAATCGTATCATTGTCTTTAGGGTTTGTGGCTTTTCCTGTTGTGAGCGTTAATTGTTTCGGGAGAGAACTTGCAGTCACTGATGCGTTTCCTGTGATTCAGCTGATTATGTTTGGATGGTCATTTTTTTAACTTGTGAGATCAATTAGAGACTAAACTATATCAAAAGACTGTGCGAGATTTATGGTTTGGGGATTCACGACATGTTCATGGATTCTTTTTATTAATTATAAACTGTGGACTCATTAAAACAGTTTTCACACGGTCATTAGTTTCTTTAATTTGTATAATGTCCAACAGTGTGTGTTCATGCATCACTGGAGATTTCTGTCATTCAAGTCATGAAAATTCATTTCTCAAATTCTGTGTTGAGTTTAATAGAATTCTGTGCTGGAAATGATGATGATGGAAATGATGCTGATGGAAATGATGCTGATGGATATGATGATGATGATGGAAATGATGCTGATGGAAATGATGATGATGATGGAAATGATGCTGATGGAAATGATGCTGATGGAAATGATGCTGATGGAAATGATGCTGATGGATATGATGATGATGATGGAAATGATGCTGATGGAAATGATGCTGATGGAAATGATGTTTATGGATATGATGATGATGGAAATGATGCTGATGGAAATGATGCTGATGGATATGATGATGATGGAAATGATGCTGATGGAAATGATGCTGATGGAAATGATGATGATGGATATGATGATGATGGAAATGATGCTGATAGAAATGATGATGGAAATGATGATGATGGAAATGATGAATGAAATGATGATGATGGAAATGATGATGCTGAAATGACGCCCAATAAAATGTGATATTTCTCTTGATTCTCTTAGTTTCATCTCATTTTTCATTCCCTTCATCTTTATTTTACATTATAAATATAGAAATGATTTCTGTTTATTTCTCTCTTGTTTCGATGATCAGAGTTTTACACTGTAAAGAAGATCATAATTCATGGGCAAGGAAGAGGCGAGAAACCGGCTTGTCAATATAAATAATAATTTAATGAAGAACTTAAAACAAACACATAGGACAACAGACATGTCTGCTGATTAAGCTCTCTCTCTCGATCGCCGTCTGCGAGTGGCCTTTATCCCTCTTGACGGCTCAATTAGCCTGATACGGGACCGGGCGTGCGTAATCACGCGCCGGTCCCGCCCTCCACCATGCCACAGTCCTCCCCCGTTCTCTCAGGCTGGGGACCCCCGGCCTGACGTACATCCCCTGGGGGGGGGGCGCCTCCCACGCGGTCTGCCGGCGGGTCATCCCCATCAGCCTGGACGAGGGAGGGGGCAAGGGGAGGGAAACAACAATTAAAAATAGGGGGGGGGGGGGGGGGGGTTCCTGCACTGGGCAGTACCTCCCCTCCCACAAACACCATAATTTAAAAAAGAGGGAAAAGGCCAACGCAGAGCGGTATCGAGAGAGAGAGGAGAGAGAGATTAAAGGAAAGAAAGAAAAAAAAACATACTCGCCGGTTCTCTGATACACCGTAGCTCGTTCCTCAGCCACTTCTCCACCCTCTACAGGACAACAGCCCCGCCTCTCCGGGCAGATCGGAGGCAGTCCTCAGCCCCTGGCGGACGGAACGCTCCGCCGCGTTCCCGGGGTGTCGAAGGGGCCTCCCCCCGCCCCTGGCAGCGGTTCTCCCGCTCCAGGCGGTCGGCGGCGAGCCCCTCCCCGCACGCGGTCGGCAGTCTCCAACCCCGCCGCGTTCCAGCGGCTACTAAGGGACTCCCCTGCCCCTGGCAGCGGCCCTAACCGCTCCAGGCGGTCGGCCAGGAGCCCCCATGGGTTTCGGCACCAATGTAAAGAAGATCATAATTCATGGGCAAGGAAGAGGTGAGAAACCGGCTTGTCAATATAAATAATAATTTAATGAAGAACTTAAAACAAACACATAGGACAACAGACATGTCTGCTGATTAAGCTCTCTCTCTCGATCGCCGTCTGCGAGTGGCCTTTATCCCTCTTGACGGCTCAATTAGCCTGATACGGGACCGGGCGTGCGTAATCACGCGCCGGTCCCGCCCTCCACCTTGCCACATACACATGTAATAATTTGTATTATTATAATGTATTTTCATAGTTTAATATTGAATGTCTGGGTCTGAAGACTAAAATAGTCAAATCTAGACATAAAAGACATTTGAAAAGTAGCTAAAATAAATGATGAAATGCCTGGTCAAAAGTTTACATGTCATTTTTAATATGGCGGGTACATTACAATGGAAGAAATAAGGCAAAATGAGTTGGTTTTAGAATAAAAATGCACCCCTGGGACACGGATTTGCCCAAAGTTGAAGAAACACCTGTATAAGAGAAAGTGTATATTTTAGGTGCTGTGATGGTCACAATCTCCTTTAGGATTTTCTCACCATTTTTAATCACCTTTCTCCCTTCATTAGCTCATTTTAAATAGTCATACAGTGACAAATGCATTTTTAAAATTACAAATATTTCATGTAGTCTCTCACATCTTTACAATCACATGCATAACATTTATAAAACAATGATCAAAATGCAGATTAAAATAGTTTTATATAGTATAGCACATCACACTGTAGGATTTACAGTATTTCAGCTCTGTTTGATTTACATTATTTTATTTGGCAGCAACTTAAGTTCTTATATACAAGAGATGCAGTTTTATAATTTGAATTTCCCGTGAATCGGTTTGGAAACAAAACCATGACCGTGACATTGCTAGCGCTACTCACTTGAGCAACACGAGGATAAACTATTACACATGCTGTTAGTTTCAGATGTTCAATCCATGAGATTCTTATTCATTTAATGCAATTCAGCCGAGAATGTGTTCATTTGTTAATGATTTATTTACTGTGCATCAAAAAGACATGCTTGAGAAGTCTTATTCTTTAAGATCTACCTCTATAAATGATTTAAATGTGATGCATTATCTTCTCCACAGATAAAGCCATCTACAGGTTGTTTGCAACAGACACACGGTTGTAAAGGAGATTACAATAGCTTATCTGTGCTGTGCAGTTCATTCAAGTTCATCATTCGAATGAGGAATACACAGTTCTATCTCAGAAACAACCTTCGAATGGAGCAATATCCTGCTGGCTAATTATCAAGCTTTAGATCGTAACAGAGCTTTGTCAAGGTAAGAGCAAAATCAATCACACTTTTTTGCTTGAGAGCGTTCTCTTTCAAAGGACCAATTTGTCTTGCAATTCACGTCTTATCTCACAGCCGTGTGTAAATTGAAAGCAGAGTGAGCGAGAGTGGATGGATGCGACTGTCCGACAGGAGAACATCACCTGAAGGTGAGCCCAAGTCAGGCTGACGGCCCATTTCCTGCCCAGAAGTGGCTCGCTATTGTCAAACAGAAAGTAAATCTTTGTTTTTCTTCTTTCTATCATCATATACACTCATCGTAATGCTCAGGATCGTCTGTTAATGCTGTTTCCTCAGACGTGCTGATGTGAGAGGAGAGTCCCACTCAAATACATGTGAACAAATACTCGTGTACACAGTAGTGTGACAATAAAGTGATTTGATTTGATTTGATTTGATTTGAATGAATGTGTTTGTGATTTATGAGGGCCCCAGATGCGCTCATCACACACACACACATACACATACACACTCACACACACACACACACACACACACACACACACACACAGACACACACACTAACACACACAAGTTCTGGTCACCATTCACTTGCATTGTATGGACCTACAGAGCTGAAATATTCTTCTAAAAATTTTCATTTGTGTTCAGCAGAAGAAAGAAATTCACACACATCTGGGGTGGCATGAGTGTGAGTAAATGATGAGAGAATTGAAAATTTGGGTGTGAATTATCTCTTTAAGATCCTCTTACATATCTCCAGACATGCCGCCTGTAACGCCTCTCCTCCATGGTCAATGTGTTCCTCTATACATTAGCAGTGATATAAAACACACAGACAGCAGTGAGGTCAGTGCCTGAGAGGGTTCATATGTCACAATGCACTGATTGACTCCAGACGCTGTGAAATGTGTTACAGACCAACGGTGGCTTTGTAAATTGAATGTGTGGAATGAGAGTGCTCTGTGAGAGCATCATGATCCCCTCTTGAGTCGGGCGGCAGGTGTCGTGCCGGGACTCGTGTGTAAGTGCCTCCATGTGTGGTCAGAAGAGCTGCTGAAGCTCACTGGGGTGGAATGTCCCGCTGTTGTCTGCTAGATCTGTCCTAAAGCTTCACATGCTTTCAGAATGATCCCACTCACTAATTACATCAGAGAGAATAGTAAACAGAGCAGATTCATTCTTGATAATATGACGTATGTGTTCAGTACATGATCATATTTCACAAGTTATTTAAGCAGAACACGTATAATTTGTCAGATAATTAAAAGTAAACGGTAAGAGTTGGTTATGTTGCCTGTAAAGTCTTTAAAACGACACATATTTTGTGTTATTCAGATGAGTAGTTATTACAGTTTTTCTCGATTGCTTACAGTTTTGCAAAACTTGGCTCATTGTGTCAAAACTCTACACACAAGCAAATAAGACACACCACTGGGAAATAAACCATTCACATCTATGTCAAATTGAAACTCTGCTATCAAAACCTAACAATCCTTTGTCAAAATGTCACTCTGATGACAAAATGATACCCACTTGCATCATATGAATACACTTTCAGATCAGCAGCAACACACTCGTCTACTTTATATAAAAACTGCAGTCTTTTGTTTTCACTGTTTTTAATTTTAATCAAAATGCCTATTTTCTGGTGAAAATGAAGCTCTCCACTCAAAAACATTCAATCTTGCCGAAAAATCAAACTTTGCCTCCAAACACACCTTTGTCCTCCACCACCTCCGGCTCTCCCTACTACTTCTCGTCATTCTCCTCTTCCTCCTCTCCCTCCTCCTCCTCCTCCTCCACATCCTCCTCCTCCTCTCCCTCATCCTCCACCTCCATCAACTCCTCCTTTCCCTCCTCCTCCTCCACCTCCACCACCTCCACCTCCTCCTCTTCCTCCTCTCCCTACTCCTCCACCTCCTACTCTTCCTCTTCCTCCACTCCCTACTGCTCTTCTTCCTCCACCTCCTTCTCCTCCTCCTCTTCCTCCTCTCCCTACTCCTCCTCCTCCACCTCCTCCTCTTCCTCCACTCCCTACTGCTCTTCCTCTTCCTCATCTCCGGTGTCCTCGACCTCTTCCTTAACATCTCTCTGGATCCATTTTTCCAAATCTGAATGATCTGACTCAGGCCCTTTTATCTCTCTATTGAAGGTTGTCATTGGTGTGGGATCAGTTTTGACTCTTAGTGTTTCCACATGCGTAATTGTGTGCTTATTGAGCTCAAGCTATGCTGACTTGAGTGAACAATATTGAATGCTAGTGCTTTCTAAATGACCACATGGTGTAGTCATGAGGAATGAAGGTATTTGTGTGTAGAGTTTTGCCGTGACAGTTCAACAAATCTGACTCATGAGTCAAAACAGGGGAATAGTGTTTATAGTTCAGGGAAATGGGTTTGCCTTTTTGATAAATGTGTTGTGGTTTTGAAATTTTACTTCAAAAGCCTAGTTATAGTGTTTAAGCAATCGAGAAAAACTGTAATTAATTTGATACTTTCTTTCTCATCAAGGAACATCAAAAGTATGCCAAAATATTTCTGTGTTATTATTTAAGCGACTCAAGAGCAAGCGTACAGTAATTTCCTCATTTATGTTCTGCCTGAAATGCAGGCAACACGTATAATAATATGTACCTACCCAGAAAAAAAAATCCTTAAAATGTATGGAAAATTACCGGCAGCTGTGGTTGACAGATATTTATCATAAAAATATGATAACCCTGTTTCAGCCCTTACGGGATGCAATTTTGATGCCTGTATATTTTACGTAGCATTACCATTTGTATTATTAAATGATAAACAATGTATTAACATGAAACTGTAAAAATCTGCGTTTTACTTTATAAGGTATATTTAAATCACTGTAGCATCTACAGAAGAGCACATGATGACATGAAGTTCATCTATAGAGACTCTTCCAGAAACAATGATCAATAAACATATAGAGACGGCGCTCAGTGTCACTTACACAAACACTAAACACCATCAGGGGAACACGTGTGACACTCAAATAATACAGTAAACATGAACTAACACAGAACAGCCCAGTGTACAGAACTCATATTACAAATGAAACAACTATTCCCATAAATATAATCAAATGTAAAGGGTCACGCCGGGAATTCTGGGAATGCAAGATTATTGTGTGTGTGTTGGGGGTGTGGGTGGTACCGTAATTTTGACAATAATTTACCATAAAAAGTACATGTATTTTCTTGTTAAACATAAAATAATTTTTTTACAGTTAATTATACAAGAAAATCATAGTTTTTTTCATCTAAAAATAAAATTATTTTACAGCATTTTACTGTATAATGACATGTGTTTTCATTTGAAATATATTATATGTTTTTACTGTATATTTCAAGGTTAATGTTTTTTGCTGAAGCAGTTTTACAGTCTTTTACCATAAAAATGATGGACATTTTTACAGTGTAAATTTCAACTTGTTCACTTACTTTGAAGTCATTTTTAATGCTACAATCATTTAATAAATACTTCTGAATCCAGAAATGACAATGCTTGCATTGCTTTTGTTAATTTATGAAACATATCATTAATATTTTGGCTGTGTACTTTCAGAACGACACAGACTCGTCAACTTACTAATATCAAACTGTATTGAATCAGCTGGAAGTGTAGATGAGTCTCTTGTGCACTGAAGATTGTTGCTGACTATGTATTGTATAATGAAAAAAAGTTACTTGGATGATGCCTTAGATGGTAGCTCCCTATGTAGGCAGTAGTCATCAAGTCATCTGACAGGTTTTGGAACAGAGCTCTACTGTACTCCATGTGTGAGTCCAGGGTTACGTGGAAAGTCCCGTCTGTTGGTTGGTAGATGCAGAGTTTAATCAGAAGTTCCAGAACGAGCAGTGAGGCCTTAGATCAGTCGTAAGGAACAGTACACTAATTGAGCTCTGGCATCCTCTCTCCTCATGTGACACTCTTTATGATGAGCGGGTGGAGCCGGCAGCAGCCAGACACCCACCACTTCACAGCACACCGCAACACAAATAACACTGCACTGATGAGAATAAGCAATTCAAGATGTGTGCTTTTAGAGGGAGAGGGACTGTTCTGCTCTGTTGTTGTTCCTGTTGTTGGTCATTGCATGCATGTGACGGTAACCAGCTTGTAGGTAGGTGTGTGGTGTGTAAACCTCACTCCTCTGGCCTCAAGAGGTGCACTAGCGACTGACTCTAGGGGCTGTAGCCTTTAGCGTCCTCGTTAGCACATCCGCCCCCATGCCGGAGACACCGGTTCGAATCCCGCTCAGAGAGGGTCGAACAGGACCAGTTACATGCACACAGGACACATCAGTAAACAGAGCAGTATTATTAACAGTGACCTTATGTGTCAGTCAGCAGTAAATAAACACTATCTCCCTAAACTAATATATGGGAAATACGAGTGATGAACTGAGTAATTTCTGCACCACTAGCATCACCAAATGGATTACCTTTATGAGACATGTATGTTCTTTTTAGAGCTTGGAAGTTGTGACAAGGAGGAGGGCGTGGCCGGGGTGTGAGGACGGATGCCCGGTGCTGAAACATCCTAATCAGCCGGAGATGCCAGCTGAAGTGAGAGAGAGAGAGACGCACGTGTCTATGTGTGTGCATCTATGTTTCATTATACTATTAAAATTTGAGTTTGAAATGAAATTTTTGTTGATTGTTCACTCTGGTTCTCGCTTCCTCATTGGTAGGGAAAGCAGAGTCTGCCACAGAAATGTTGGACCCCTTTGACTTAAATTAAATGGATAGAAACATGTCATATCACCATCAAAATATCTTTGTTTGTGTTCCAAAAGAAAGTCATATGATGGCAAAGGTGAGTGAATGATGGAAAAAATTATCATTTTTGGGTGAAAATGCCTTTAATATTGAAATAAAAACAAAAACACCAGAGCGTGACTGCCACAGTCTGTCTCCATGTTTTTCCAAGGACTCTTATTTTGTAGTTTCCCCCCTGACTACATTTCCCAGCATTCACAGCACTCATGTGTTCCCTATATCCTCACCTGCCCTCCATTCCATCATCTGCTCTTGTTTGTATAAATACCCTCCTGTTTTGTACATTCCTTGAAGTGTTGTGTTGTGTTGTGTTGTGTTGTGATGTGATGTGATGTGTTGTGATGTGTTGTGTTGTGATGTGATGTGTTGTGTTGTGATGTGATGCGTTGTGATGTGATGTGATGTGATGTGATGTGATGTGTTGTGAAGTGTTGTGGTGTGGTGTTGTGATGTGATGTGTTGTGATGTGGTGTGATGTGTTGTGATGTGATGCGTTGTGATGTGATGTGGTGTGGTGTGGTGTGGTGATGTGATGTGATGTGTTGTGATGTGATGCGATGCGTTGTGATGTGATGTGATGTGATGTGATGCGTTGTGATGCGATGTGATGTGATGTGTTGTGATGTGTTGTGGTGTTGTGTTGTGATGTGTTGTGTTGTTGTGTTGTGTTGTGATGTGTTGTGACGTGTTGTGATGTGATGTGATGTGTTGTGATGTGATGTGATGTGATGTGATGCGTCGTGATGTGATGTGTTGTGATGTGTTGTGGTGTTGTGTTGTGATGTGTTGTGTTGTTGTGTTGTGATGTGTTGTGACGTGTTGTGATGTGATGTGATGTGTTGTGATGTGATGTGATGTGAAGTGATGTGTTGTGATGTGATGTGTTGTGTTGTGTTGTGATGTGATGTGTTGTGTTGTTGTGATGTGTTGTGTTGTGTTGTTGTGATGTGATGTGTTGTGTTGTGATGTGTTGTGATGTGATGTGTTGTGATGTGATGTGTTGTGTTGTGATGTGATGTGTTGTGTTGTTGTGATTTGTTGTGATGTGATGTGTTGTGTTGTGATGTGTTGTGTTGTGATGTGATGTGTTGTGATGTGTTGTGATGTGATGTGTTGTGTTGTTGTGATGTGTTGTGTTGTGTTGTTGTGATGTGATGTGTTGTGTTGTGATGTGTTGTGATGTGATGTGATGTGTTGTGTTGTGATGTGATGTGTTGTGTTGTGATGTGATGTGTTGTGTTGTTGTGATGTGTTGTGTTGTGTTGTTGTGATGTGATGTGTTGTGTTGTGATGTGATGTGATGTGATGTGTTGTGATGTGATGTGAAGTGATGTGTTGTGTTGTGATGTGTTGTGATGTGATGTGTTGTGGTGTTGTGTTGTGTTGTGTTGTGATGTGATGTGTTGTGATGTGATGTGTTGTGTTGTGATGTGATGTGTTGTGTTGTTGTGATGTGTTGTTTTGTGTTGTTGTGATGTGATGTGTTGTGTTGTGATGTGTTGTGTTGTGATGTGATGCGTTGTGATGCGATGTGATGTGATGTGATGTGATGTGTTGTGATGTGATGTGATGTGATGTGTTGTGAAGTGTTGTGGTGTGGTGTTGTGATGTGATGTGTTGTGATGTGGTGTGATGTGTTGTGATGTGATGCGTTGTGATGCGTTGTGATGCGATGTGATGTGATGTGTTGTGATGTGGTGTGGTGTGGTGTGGTGTTGTGATGTGATGTGATGTGATGTGATGTGATGTGATGCGTTGTGATGTGATGTGATGCGTTGTGATGCGATGTGATGCGATGTGATGTGTTGTGATGTGATGCGTTGTGATGTGATGTGATGCATTGTGATGTGATGTGTTGTGATGTGTTGTGGTGTTGTGTTGTGATGTGATGTGTTGTGGTGTTGTGTTGTGTTGTGATGTGATGTGTTGTGATGTGATGTGATGTGATGTGTTGTGTTGTGATGTGTTGTGTTGTTGTGTTGTGATGTGTTGTGACGTGTTGTGATGTGATGTGATGTGTTGTGATGTGAAGTGATGTGTTGTGATGTGATGTTGTGGTGTTGTGATGTGTTGTGATGTGTTGTGATGTGATGTGAAGTGATGTGTTGTGATGTGTTGTGATGTGTTGTGTTGTGTTGTGATGTGTTGTGGTGTTGTGTTGTGTTGTGATGTGTTGTGATGTGATGTGATGTGTTGTGATGTGATGTGTTGTGATGTGATGTGTTGTGTTGTGATGTGTTGTTTTGTGTTGTTGTGATGTGTTGTGTTGTGATGTGTTGTGATGTGATGTGATGTGTTGTGATGTGATGCGTTGTGATGTGATGTGATGTGTTGTGATGTGATGTGATGCGATGTGATGTGTTGTGTTGTGATGTGTTGTGGTGTTGTGTTGTGATGTGATGTGATGTGTTGTGATGTGTTGTTGTGTTGTGATGTGTTGTGACGTGTTGTGATGTGATGTGATGTGTTGTGATGTGATGTGTTGTGATGTGATGTGTTGTGATGTGATGTGATGTGTTGTGATGTGATGTGATGTGATGTGTTGTGTTGTGATGTGATGTGTTGTGTTGTGATGTGTTGTGTTGTTGTGATTTGTTGTGATGTGATGTGTTGTGATGTGTTGTGTTGTGATGTGATGTGTTGTGATGTGTTGTGATGTGATGTGATGTGTTGTGATGTGATGTGATGTGTTGTGTTGTTGTGATGTGTTGTGTTGTGTTGTTGTGATGTGATGTGTTGTGTTGTGATGTTGTTGTGATGTGATGTGTTGTGTTGTGATGTGTTGTGATGTGATGTGATGTGTTGTGTTGTGATGTGATGTGTTGTGTTGTTGTGATGTGTTGTGTTGTGTTGTTGTGATGTGATGTGTTGTGATGTGATGTGAAGTGATGTGTTGTGATGTGTTGTGATGTGTTGTGTTGTGATGTGTTGTGATGTGATGTGTTGTGGTGTTGTGTTGTGTTGTGATGTGTTGTGTTGTGATGTAATGTGTTGTGATGTGATGTGTTGTGATGTGATGTGTTGTGTTGTGATGTGATGTGTTGTGTTGTTGTGATGTGTTGTTTTGTGTTGTTGTGATGTGATGTGATGTGTTGTGTTGTGATGTGATGTGATGCGTTGTGATGTGATGTGATGTGATGTGATGTGTTGTGATGTGATGTGATGTGTTGTGAAGTGTTGTGGTGTGGTGTTGTGATGTGATGTGGTGTGATGTGTTGTGATGTGATGCGTTGTGATGCGTTGTGATGTGATGTGATGTGGTGTGGTGTGGTGTGGTGTTGTGATGTGATGTGATGTGATGTGATGTGATGCGTTGTGATGTGATGTGATGTGATGCGTTGTGATGCGATGTGATGTGTTGTGATGTGATGTGATGCGTTGTGATGTGATGTGTTGTGGTGTTGTGTTGTGTTGTGATGTGTTGTGTTGTTGAGTTGTGATGTGTTGTGATGTGTTGTGATGTGATGTGTTGTGTTGTGATGTGATGTGTTGTGTTGTTGTGATGTGTTGTTGTGTTGTGATGTGATGTGTTGTGATGTGATGTGAAGTGATGTGTTGTGATGTGTTGTGTTGTGTTGTGATGTGTTGTGATGTGATGTGTTGTGGTGTTGTGTTCTGTTGTGATGTGTTGTGATGTGATGTGATGTGTTGTGATGTGATGTGTTGTGTTGTGATGTGATGTGTTGTGTTGTGATGTGTTGTGATGTGATGTGATGTGATGTGTTGTGGTGTTGTGATGTGTTGTGGTGTTGTGATGTGATGTGATGTGTTGTGTTGTGATGCGATGCGATGCGATGCGATGTGTTGTGTTGTGATGTGTTGTGATGTGTTGTGTTGTGATGTGATGTGTTGTGTTGTGTTGTTGTGATGTGATGTGTTGTGTTGTGATGTGTTGTGTTGTGTTTTGATGTGATGTGTTGTGATGTGATGTGATGTGATGTGGTGTGAAGTGTTGTGGTGTGGTGTTGTGATGTGATGTGTTGTGATGTGTTGTGATGTGGTGTGATGTGATGTGTTGTGATGTGGTGTGATGTGGTGTGGTGTGGTGTTGTGATGTGATGTGTTGTGATGCGTTGTGATGTGTTGTGATGTGATGTGATGTGATGTGTTGTGATGTGATGTGATGTGATGTGTTGTGTTGGGTTGTTGTGTTGTGTTGTGATGTGATGTGATGTGTTGTGTTGGGTTGTGATGTGTTGTGATGCGATGTGTTGTGATGTGTTGTGATGTGATGTGATGTGATGTGTTGTGTTGGGTTGTTGTGTTGTGTTGTGATGTGATGTGATGTGTTGTGTTGGGTTGTGATGTGTTGTGATGCGATGTGATGTGATGTGATGTGTTGTGTTGTGATGTGATGTGATGTGTTGTGTTGGGTTGTGATGTGATGTGATGTGTTGTGTTGTGTTGTGATGTGATGTGTTGGGTTGTGATGTGATGTGATGTGATGTGATGTGATGTGATGTGATGTGATGTGTTGTGTTGGGTTGTGATGTGATGTGATGTGTTGTGTTGTGTTGTGATGTGATGTGATGTGTTGTGTTGGGTTGTGATGTGTTGTGATGTGATGTGTTGTGATGTGATGTGATGTGTTTTGATGTGTTGTGTTGTGATGTGTTGTGTTGTGATGTGATGTGTTGTGATGTGATGTGATGTGTTGTGTTGTGATGTGTTGTGTTGGGTTGTGATGTGTTGTGATGTGATGTGTTGTGATGTGATGTGATGTGTTGTGTTGTGATGTGATGTGATGTGATGTGATGTGTTGTGTTGTGATGTGATGTGATGTGATGTGATGTGTTTTGATGTGTTGTGTTGTGATGTGATGTGATGTGATGTGTTTTGATGTGTTGTGTTGTGATGTGTTGTGTTGGGTTGTGATGTGTTGTGATGTGATGTGTTGTGATGTGATGTGATGTGTTGTGTTGTGATGTGATGTGATGTGATGTGTTTTGATGTGTTGTGTTGTGATGTGTTGTGTTGTGATGTGATGTGTAATAATTCTAGAGCAAATAGTTTTCCTAAAAATTGATGTCCTCATATGTGGGGCTAAATTGTGAAATTTTAAGTAATGTCAAGCTATAGAAAGTCACATTTTTCTCATCTAATTATTTATGATGTGTCCACGAGTGTTGATTATTCATGTTTTTGATATGTTAATCATAAATGATCATAATTAATTCAGATTCACAGTAATGTCCAGCATCATCCAATCACTGTCAATCATGTTCAAATAAAATGATCCATTATAAATGGTGAATCTATGTACCATTGTCCCATGTGTGTCAAACATGTTGAGTGATCCAAACATCATCTGCAGCCTGAAACTGAAGTTTTGATCAGATTTTAGGAGTGAACGCACTTAACTGCATAGAGAGCTATAGGATGCTCCCTTGCTCCCTATTTAGTGAGTGACTTAACCTCCAGTGTACTGTCTGTCTGCACTGGTCTCAGAACAGTTATAGAGAGATATAGGATGCTCCCTTGCTCCCTATTTAGTGCATGACTTAACCTCCAGTGTGCTGTCTGTATGCACTGGTCTCAGAACAGTTATAGGAGAGCTATAGGATGCTCCCTTGCTCCCTATTTAGTGCATGACTTAACCTCCAGTGTACTGTCTGTCTGCACTGGTCTCAGAACAGTTATAGAGAGATATAGGATGCTCCCTTGCTCCCTATTTAGTGCATGACTTAACCTCCCTCCAGTGTACTGTCTGTCTGCACTGGTCTCAGAACAGTTTGAAATGCAGCTTATTTTCATATAAAGCCTCTGAAAGACACATTTATCAGTTTATAGATGAACTAATTTATTCTCAATGTGATAATGTACAGTAAATATAGGAATGCATTTATTGATATTAATTAATAGAATCCTATTGGACAGTGATAATAAAATATAACAAACTTTATATTAAACTGAAAAGATACTTAATCCTCATCTCTGTCTTGCCGCTGTCCTCTTGTGGTGCCAGACGTGAAGGTCAGCGTGTCTGTTGACCCACTTTCAGATCAGACACCAGCAGGACAGATCGGCCAATGACTGCAGGCCTTTCCACAGTGCACATGGAGAGGTCAAGGGTCAGCATGGACTCTGATGCGCACCTGGGAGATTATCTAATGTATGATGGATTACAGAGGTCTGAATTGCTTAAAGGAGTAGTTTATCCAAATTGAAAATTATTTACTCACCCTCATGAGGTTCTAAACCTTTGGTCTTGTGACCAAACATTAACGTCAAACCTGACCTCTGAATAATGACTTTTAGTTTGCTCATCGGCTATTCTATAGCTTCAGAACACTTCAAATACACCGCACGAGTCATATGGACTACTATTGTGCTTGACAGATGTGGTCACTATGAACTTTTATTATCTTCAGCAATTCAGCTTTTGTAGCACACAGAAAACATAACTGCATACGGTATGGAACGACATGAGGGTGAGTAATATTGATAGAATTTTAATTTTTGGGTGATTTTCATTACAATTATGCATTTGGCTGACACTTTTATCCAAAGTGACTTACAGTGCACTTATTACAGGGACAATCCCCCCAGAGCAACCTGGAGTTAAGTGTCTTACTCAAGGACACAATGGTGGTGGCTGTGGGGATCGAACCAGCAACCTTCTGATTACCAGTTATGTGCTGTAGCCCACTACGCCACCACCACTCCATATTACTTTACAGCATACTGAAAACCCTAAT